>MU874029.1:0-11260 GCA_036418205.1 Ostertagia ostertagi | reverse complement strand
GAAGTCGCGAGTCCTCCGATCCTGACCACTTCATGCTCACTCCTTCAAATTTTCCCCAAAATTTCGGAGAACCCCGTTTGGAACGACCCACTCTACTGCAACCACAACTCTCCAACCTCCGGAATTCGACCCCCTTCCTAACCTTTTTAACCTTGACGTCAATTTTTGAGAACTGAGCAACCCACAGCCGATCCTGCTTGCAAGACTCAAGGGAAAAGGTTCATAGCTCAACTTTTAGACGCACTCAAATAGGACAGAACTATTATTGAACTCTCGAGTCTTTCCAAATTAATAATCCTTTAGCAGCGCTTTACCGGCACACAGTTTGCTTTTCGATAACTAAGCGCCCAGGTCGTCCTTTGCCACCACACCCACATCCTCTGACATCCTCTGCGAGGGTTAGAGACGGGTACTCCCCCTCACCAAAATAGGGAGTGCGTCTTCCTTCACCAATTTTCTCAATTTTCCAAAAAAAATGAAACTACAAACTTGTTCGAGAAGCACAATAAACCTATCGATCAGATTTCACTCTCATAAACTCTTCTTCAGGTGGTCCGATTTGCCTCCATCACCACGACAACAACAGAACGTTTGCCTTCGACATCCTGAAAGACGTTTCGAGAAACCGAAACCACAAAAGGACACCGCCAACGCCAATAACTCCAAGAACATTCGTTTCGGTATGACCAAGTCAGCTGAGAACGTTCGCCAAGAGGACGCCACTGGTCCGCAGACAAACGGAAAAGTCGTCACTGGAGAGAAAACGTCCACGGCCGTGCCACCCGAAGATGTCACAATCAAGCTACGAAGGCGCCACACAAAGCGATGACGGTATCACGTTACGATTTCGACGCTACAAACTCACATCCACACCGGAAACTACCGTATAACCGGTGGTGAGAGCTGCACACACACAACACGGGACCGGGTCAGTGATATAACATATGGAGCTGCCAATAAATTTCTATCACTTATCAGATTGCTTGTCTACAGCTTTATATCCATGGTACACATGAATCACAAATTCACAGTTTTTTTTTCACAGAAAACTTACTGTATCGTATGCCTGTCATACCCATTACCGTATATACCTTCTCAACATCAGAAAGCTCTTAGTAAGCCCCTGTCAGCTATAAGAATAAAGAAATAGAGACTAGGTGACAAAGAGTATGTGTGCAGGCCCTACACGTTGGACGGGTACAGCAAAGACGCCGAGTTCATCGACAGACTAGTTGAACTCGGTCCTTCAAATCGCCTCTGATGCTTGCGCCCGTGATCTCTCGCCCAAACGCAGATTTTGTGGTTACTTTGTTCTCATATTTACACATTTACACATCCACACTTTTAACACACTGATTGATTCGTCCTCTCAAAAGTCTCTGCCCCTCCAACGTTCAGCCTTACAATTAGGGCTCCGACCTTGCTGGAATTCGGAGAAAAGCCAGGCGCCCTTCTCTAACCGTCTGTAGGCTCAGACCTTCGTGCGCAGGACTATAAAGTGATTGTAGTAACCGTAACCCCCCAAGACAGCGATTCGCGGGAAGCACTGTTTCGTGCAATCCCGCTGTTTCGTCTGCGCTGGCTGTACGGAAACACGCTAGGGCGCGGTATGCAGTTTACGACCTCTCAGGAGCGGGTTGGTATATCCTCCCGTCGATGGTCAGTGCTTCTTCGAGCCCAGATGGAAAGTGAAGAGCGAGCGTTTTCGTTTTGGACCCACTTATGGACCAGTATAGGTTGGTTGAGAGTGACCGTCTACCATTGAACAGCACGATCTCCTCAGAGGTCGTGGTGCTTTTTTTACTTGAACGCGTCTACCTTTGAAACACACGATCTTCGTCAGAGGTCGTGCTGCTTTTGAACTGTGGTGAAAGGTAGAACGCAGAGACATGGCTGGCTTATGCGCAAGTCCGTATCTCCAGCCTTACCAGCTCGAGCGAGATGAGACGGGGCCTCTTGGGCAGGGCGAGCATGCGGGTCCCTGGAATTTAGTCATAGTGGGATTGATTATGTGCCAGAATATTCATTGATCAGCAACCGTGATTTGAAAAGTGGAAACTCGTGGTGAAATAGCTATCGATTGCCCAGGGTCGAGTCGTTCAGGCAAATATCAATATCTGTTTATATTTACATCAAAACGAGAATATTACAGTAACACAACAACGGCCTAGCTTGGCTAAAAAGAGCGTTATCGATTTCTTCAGGTGACAAAAGCACTTATTTTTCATTTATCATTATCATCATCATATATAATATGGATTTCAACGCTTACAACACCAATTTCGGAAATAGTACTGTATGTACTGCCACCGTAATCTAGACATGGTACAAAAAACACTACCGTACTCTACAAAATATGACGACAGTTGTTGTACATTGTGAAATAACAGCTGCACGGTGAACACTGACCATGTGAATGGTAAAAACAAACCATAAGAGGTTAAGCGCATTAAGGCAATATAGTGGCCATCGATTCAGTAGAGCAAATAATTAAGTAACCGCAAAAATGGATGTCATTCTAGAGATTTATCCATCATTCGTGGAAGGAAACAACCAATAAGGACTCGAAGGCCCGCGCCGAAGTGGACGGTCCCTCGGCTTCTTAATGGCCCACTAATTTCCAATATTCCGATTGATCGTGGATAAACTCTAGGTTACCAGCTCACGTATGAAAAAGGCTAATCAGGAAGGCGGCTTTAGTTGAGTGAGCGAAACAACGAATGACCTGTCGAAAGGCAAATACACAAAAAAGAGTTACTAGTTCTCAGAAAGAAAAAGTTAATGCCCAATAAAATCTAGTTAGAAGCCAGTAAACATTGCACGTAATTGATTAAATACAATTTTAGTCATAACGTAAGTAGCTTTGAAAATACAAATTAAATTCTCTTTTTGAACATTCCTAGGCATTAAACTGTACATACGCTAGAAAAGGCACCGTCAAAATGACGTCATTAAGTAAACTTGTGAAAGTTTTGTGTTTGGAAAGATGCATAAAATTTACAAATACTGAACTGCTACAGTCTATCCTCTAGAGCGTCGCGTTTGCGTTGAGTCTGAGCAAAGCCAAAGCCTGAGAAATCGGATTCTGACGCGTGTCCGAACCAAGTCACTTACTTCTCACATCAGGCAAAACAAAGGCCACGCACGCGTGCATCTGCGTCGCGTTTCCACTCTACAACCACGCTGGATCGATTTTTGGCACGTGAAGGCTTCGGGAGGGTGATAGCCTACAGATTAGTACTAGACACAGAGCTATGAAATAGACTATCACAGTGAGCACTGGAGACCAGTTACTGCTCGTTCTGGATCTGTCGCTCAGCACTGCTGGCGCTATATCGCGCCTTCGGAGTCCCTTCACCGAGCTGTGTAGCAAATATACGCATCTTGTCTCGAAATCCCAAACCGTCTGGCACTCGCGTTTCTTGTCGCTCCTAGGTAAAAAAATAAAAATCCATTTCAAATAACAGTCAATAAAAATAAATAAATAAATAAATAAACACAGTCGAACATACTACTACATTGAAATATTCTTCAGAGGACTATGGCCTATTGGTAATAGTGAATCTGTCACGAGCACGTGTAGAATCACTAATTCATAAGGTCAGTAAGTAGTGGGCCAATGGAAGTTTCATGGTCAGTGAGTAACCATAAGTTCTAATTATCTATCAATTAGATCTTTCATATATTGACTTGGCGATCGATTACTATAGCTTAACTATTTTTAATCACCAACCTGTAACTCATTCAATCGCTGTTGTCGTGGATCCCTATAGATTTCGTTTGTCCCATAAATCTGCAATAAATCCAATGTTCAAAATATTCCAAAAAAAGAAAATATAAGCAAAAATGGAACAAATATAAGAAATTGTAGATCAAAATAGGTAATCAAAATTATACATCCCGAACCCTGAAGGGTGTGAGAGGGGCGGGGGATAGAGGGGGGAGGGAGGGAGGGCCGCCGTTCTTCCTACTCGTACAGTTGCCCCATTTTGTAAACAACGGATTTCATTCTTTAACATACTGAGACCCAATTTTTTCCGCCGCGTGGTGTGGGTGCAGATTGTTGGCGCGCCAGCCGTGATTCAATATCGAACCATAACGTCCCCTAAAGCGGGTTTTAAGTCAAACCTGAACGTACCCGAAACAATGTCAGTTGATTCACACCACGGAACCATATAGAGAAGTGAAGGAAAAATTCAGGAAAATATCCCTAAGCACTTCCCAGTAACACCACATTTGATTGTTAATGCTACTTCCATGCAATAATCTTGATATTTTCACAAGAATGCTGGTTGTGAACAAAATTTTCGCCCCAGGTGGGAACCGAACCCGCACCTCTCGCTTTACCGGGCAAGTGCGCTACAGAGTTAAGCAAGTTTAAAATCTTGAATAGTGTTGCAGCCGGTCCACCATCCTCTACCACTGTATATTGATAGCAGGGATTAATTGCAAAGAAACGATGAATACTGACTCACCGATGGAGAGTCCAGTATTTCTGTCTCTTTCACGGAGACCGTATCCTTGAATTGGACTGTTTTTCGATCGTATGAATCTCCCGGAGAGATGTTTTCTCTAAATAACACCAAATAAACAGGTATCCATAGCAGTAGGTGCTGAAAGAATGAATACCCCCGCATGAAACAAGTCAAAGTCACGATAGCAAGGTTGCCCTGTGGACTTCGGCGTCGCTCAGCGCTTCTCCCATTGGCTGACCATCTGAATCCGTCCTGGGGCCGTATGCAACAAGCCCCGCAGTTGAGGGGTTATGTCCCTCGCGGGGTCGGGCGCTGGGAATGCGGCGAGGGGATATATCCCTCAGACTGCTGGGGGTTTGTTGCATACGGCCCTTGGAGGGTTTTCGCCTTACCGCATTCTTTGACCCTCACCGCTTGAAGATTTTTTCGCTGCCCACTAAGTTTAGCTGAAATATGAAGCGCCGTCAGGCACTAGATATTTCGACGACTCCCCGGAGTGAGTAAGCATCGAAGAATTACGATGTGATCAATGGTCTCATCAGCAATTGAAGGAATCCTTGAAGGCACATTCCACTTTAGAGACATGGGTCTGGTCATGGGTCTGGTATGCCCAACGAATAGCACCTTTCTCATTGGTAGGCCCTTTCTCTGATATGGTAAGGGGAGCGCAACTATGAGAAGTGACAATGGCTTGAAGCGGCTCTCTGGTGAAGCTGGTGTCATATCTCGCGAATCGGAGCGACTGACTCGGCTTCAGTAGTGATGAGGCGACATCTCACTCGCAAAGTCTGACACCGGCCTCACATTCGGCGTGGGCCCTCACACCCACTTAAAACCAACCGTGACCCTGCGCAAGTTTGGAATTTTTTTGCACTCCTTCCCTTCTTTAGGGGTCTTGAAACAACCTCCCACCATCTGCAGCCTCAAAAGGGCTCCCATATGACTCCTTCACTCCGTCCCCCTCCTTACACCGCAAACCGCTGTTTCCGCAGCATAATATTTCACTCTGAGAGCAGATGACACACTTCCATATCGCCCAAATATTCCCCAAAACTGGCGGGAAGTGAGGACTTCAATATGACTGAACAAACGGAAAATGCTTTAATTGCTCCTCTTTTATGCTTTTTTCTAAAAATTTTAAAATATAATTAGCAGAAACCCGTCGAAATGGCCCCATCTCCCTTACCACTACGCCATAACCCCTCACTTCTAGTTATGACAACCACCTCCTGTATAATGGCGACATCCGTCGGCCATTGCTCAACGTATGGTTGACCCTGCACCCACCTTACTCCAACCGTCATGGTACATACTTTCAAGAAGCACGATAGGGTCCATCAAAAGAACATAAGATACATGAAAAAATTATTGATTGAAGATCAGAAGCAAGCATATCCGTGCTTTTTAGTGCAAATACATTCGATTAGTCATCTTTATTGTAAAAAAAAAACTGTAAAAGAACAGCATCGACCTCACCTCATCGCACTACGTCCTGGACTATTATCTACATCATCGATCAGTGTTTCAGTGCGATTTGCATTCGACCTGTTCATATCTCCGTTTGAGTTCTGCACCGCAAAGGTCGTTGGCGCCACAACGGCCGCCGTCCTTTGCTCAGCTCGTCGTGACTGCTCCGAAGCAACGTTCAGCAGCTCTCTGAACACTCGATAGATGATCTTTTTCAGAAAAAGACGTTTTTTCTTGATCAACAAATGCAAGGTAGATGCAAAATCGCAAATCCGTCTCAGAGGTAGTTCTTAACGACACTAGTATCGCAGGTACGCTGCATTGTGGTGACAATGCATTAAAAACCGTGAAAATACATCTCCTTTTTTTGAAAAACGGGACTAATCTTTAAAGGCAAGATTCGGGATAAAATAGGTGTGGAAAAGCGTTCAGTTATGAAGCTAGAGGTGGGAGGTGGTCTGTAAAAGAGAAGGAAAGCAAACGAAACCACCGATTACGCCCCGTACAGAGACCTCCCCTATTTCAGCCGCATTCCACCTTGGGATAGAGAAGGGGCGCGTTGGACGAGTTTCACGAACCTAACTCTAGTTGCTCCAGTGCCAATAACATTGGGTCGCTTTGGGACCGCTGAGTATAGGCCTTCCAAACAATGGGACCATCTCTACGCCCGTCATCTCTGACGGGTCATTCTTCCCCCCCCCCCTCTTTCCTCCATAGGAACTGGAAGTGATCAAACTTTATTATATCTAACACACCCACATATTCAAAAAACTTCCCGAATGCATCCAGTTTTCCAGAACAGGCCAAAAATCTCCAGAAAAAATCTCCCAATCGATCAACCAAGAACTCACCTATATCGTCGAGTCTCCTCCTCGGTCATATTGATACCTTTCGCATCTAATCGATCCAATTCTTCATTTACAGCATCATGAGACTGAAATTGATCAGGAAATTGAACAAAGCCGAACATTACCTCCCTTACTCTTTCGATTTAAAGATCTTTACGCTACTGAATTTATCAACACCGAGAATTCAAGAGCGATGCCACAAACAGATGATCGATAAGGGCAAGTCAATGAAAGCCAATAAAAAAAACTACCATAAGTGCCGTGTTGGTCCTCTCCAGATTGCGCAGCTCTCGTTCGAATCCCGAATGACGAGGAGGGGCCAGTACAACTCTGGCTTCGTGTGCTCCACCAACTTGAAGGGCCTGTATAAAAATTATTCTTCCATATGTGCCGTGTTTCACTAATTTCCACCTCTTACATGAATAAAGCCTTACAAGTGAAGAGAAAGGAGATGTAAATAATCATTAAGAAACCCCTCTACCTACCTGAGTGAACGCTGTCGGTGCCATTACTCCAAAAGTGGTCGTCGATCGTGGTGTTCTTCGCGATGTCTCAAATTCACCTCATCCTTCGGCATCGCCAGTTCAATCGGTCGTACAACAACAGCTTCCTGCTTGTGTGGTCGTACTACGGGCGGATTGCTGTACATTGGTGGTTTTCCGTAGGCAGCATTGCCATTCGGTAAAGACGGCGACGTGGGGTCTGTCGGGATGTACTCTCACGGTCGCGAGAAAGGCGTTTTACCGCGAAAGCTGCTGGTAGTTGGAATTGGGGTAGCTGGGACGATTGAGGGGAGACGGCAGAGAGGCTGAATAGCTGGCAGCTGAGTGTTGTGCAGAGGGCGACGTCGGCGGTACTCGATGCTCTTCACGAGGTGAAGAATGCGCTGCTGGTGGTGATGGATGGCATGCTCTAAAAACCATTGACCCTCAGTTAAAAATGATAGGTCCACTTTCACTATTTTGCACCACCCTACTAACCTGAGGACATTTGGCAGAGGGAAACAGCCAATATTAAAATCTACCACAAGCATTGGGGATTGTACAAGAAAAATGACAGTTACTGAGGAATTTGTAAGGCAGTCATCAGACTTTGCGACTTTCGTGCGTTTCGCGCGCCGCAACAGACTTTGCGACTTTCGTGCGATTCGCGCGCCGCAACAGACTTTGCGACTTTCGTGCGATTCGCGCGCCGCAACGAAAATTAGTGCCAGTCGGACAGTCGGCTCGGAACATTCAAAAACTCCAATAGGCGCTGCTGCGCAAGCGGTACTTGCGGTTCGCGCGACAGCCATTTGCAAAGCCTGACCCTGCCTGAGAACAAACTGAATTAGTCAAAGGCGAAACAAGTTGCTCAAAATTTTCCCATAACTATCCAGAACACAAAAGCCGGAATTCCCCTCATCCCTACTCTGAGCCAAACTCTCACCATTCTGTATTGATCCAAGTTGTCTCGAGAGCCTGCACTGACATAGCCTTGCTGCTGAAGCGGGTTTGGCGACCTTGAAACAAACACTTTAAATACTGAATGAACCACGGAGTTGTGACAAAATTCCATGGAATCGACCAATACCACAAATTTTCAAGGCTCAAACAGGGAGTAATCCCGTTTGTTATTAAGAAGATGCTCTCAAAGCCGGAAGCCTCTCTTAAAGGCAGTGGTCACGATGGCTGGAAAGGTAAGTGCGAAATGACGTCGTTTAACGCCATTGGTGGACTAGACAACTCAGCACGCTGCTGAGGGTGGTTAGGACCGCCTCTACGCCTTTCCACCAATCATGTTCAATGACGTCATCAAAATCGCAACTCCCTCCAGCCATCGTGATCACTGCCTTTGAATCAACTTATGCAAAGTTGCACTCTTTCTACTGTTCCGCTAGTCCCTGTGTCTCTCCCTTTTGGTCGTTATTCCCTTGTCTAGGAGTTTATTAGCTACTACTACTACTTCTTTGCCGAAAACTTGTACAATCTCAAAATCAATTGCAGAAGAGGCAGGTCTCATTCAATGTGCTCTGGCGGTTTTTTTGCTTTCTTTATTACTAGCAAGCCGCTATGCTTCCAAGTACGAAATAAAACTTATAGTATGATTACACACACACCACATATATTATGGATGGCAATTATATGACTAATGACTTTTTTCCCTGATCGTACATTATTCTACGTTTTCACCCTTTCTCCTCACTAAATATCACGCAAGAATTGAGTAAACATGATTGATCTGTGTAAACATTGAGGAAAACCTTGCCAGGGTTATATTGAGACCGTAAAAAATCGATAGAGCAATAGCATACCTTGGAGCAGCGAAAAGGTTCGTAGCACTTGGCGGGCGATACAGTGACACTGGCGAATGAGCTCCACGTCGTAGCGCGGAAGGTGATGAGGCTGACGGTCGACCTAAATTTGTCCACTGTAACAAGGAAATATGTAAAATCATACAAAAAGCGCTTTTCAATACGATTTAAAACAATCTCTAATAAAAAGCACAATTGTGTATGGTCACGATCTTTTTCTAAAAATACGGAGAGTTGAGTCACGTGACTCTGGCATTTCCGCCACCTATAAGAGTTCGGCTAATCTCACGCCGCAGCGCAACCGCACGCGACTATGCCAGACAATGTCATCAATTTTGAACTCCGTTAATAGACCATGAAAAAAGAAACCATGAAAAAAGGAAACCATGAAGAAAAAGAAACCTACTAATAAATCAGTAAAGCGAACATCAACACAAAATTTATCAGTCAAAGTTACTCACCTGGCTGAATAACCGTTGGCCTATTGGAGTGTCGATAATGTGAGGGAAGTCGATCGAACCCACTGACACCAGTGGTTGACCCAGCTACCGAGCGTTGTGAGTACGAGGCGTTCGGCTGAAAAAAAACCACTTTCAAAATTTATTTCAGACCAGAATGCAAAAAAGAACAAATGTGATCCCACCAGGATGTTTAATCTCCCAGCCCAACCTCCAGCTCACTTCCAACCCCGTTCATTCGAATTTTACCATTACTACAATCCCCATTTTCAAGAAAAAATTATTAAACATCTTTAATCGCTCACATCGCTCTGGTAAAGGTCGGACGCCGATACCGATCTGAAGTGTCGATTTGGCTCCACACCAACCACCGGTGCACCAGACGATACCGGTGCAAAGGCCGACGTTCGAACACCTGGCGCTGAAAATTGCCCTGTCTCATAGTGTTTCGGAATTATTTTAAGAGCCTTGAAGAACTTCTGAATGAGTACCTGGCTGATATCTTTGATAACTACTATTAGTCGTCTGCACTGATTGTTGGCTACCGTATCCCGGTAACATGGCATAGTTCGAATGGCTATTACTGAAATTCGAGGCCTGGGATCCATGATGGAGTTGTTGTTGTTGTTGTGACTGCGATGGAGCATATTGATTCTGGTGCGAGTGCGGCACAGACCCGGGTGGCAACTGAAATTCAAGACAATTCTTCCAGAAACCTCACACTTTTCATCCTGCCTGCCAATAAACCCTCAGTTTGTCCACTACCCACCGTTGTCGTGGTCGGTTGACACAGCCAGGTGGACAACCCATTACGAAGTGCAGCTCCTTTACGAACATCAAATCGTACTTCGGTGCCGGCACGGGC
This sequence comes from Ostertagia ostertagi, assembly GCA_036418205.1. Classification (NCBI taxonomy): domain Eukaryota; kingdom Metazoa; phylum Nematoda; class Chromadorea; order Rhabditida; family Trichostrongylidae; genus Ostertagia; species Ostertagia ostertagi. Next base: position 854 of record MU874029.1, on the reverse strand, counting down.
CATAAAATCAGCGGCCCTAAATTCATCTCATTTTAAAAGGGCATAAAATGATCGGCAATTAGAGGTATTCAGTGTCTTACACCCAGTACTTGCTGGAGGTCACACTTCGAGTACCGGAGTAAAACAAGGTTAGTTCGTCTAGAGATGGATTACGGTACCAATCACCACTTCATATTCAAACCGAATTTCATATCAAAAATCGGAAAACTTACTCTTCTTGCGATATTCCCAGAAGTGATTGACCGTTGACTGACAGTAACTGATCACCAGCTGCCAGACGGCCGTCCTTCAATGTGAATATTATCAGTATTGATCAATTCATAGTTGAGTAGCGATAAAGAGGATAATATTCTTGGAACAAAAAACTTATAAATCATCCAGAGAAATAAATACAGAAGCACTTAAAAAATGAAATAAGGAAAAAGTATATACCCTTCCATCGTATATGACAACGAAGCAATTAAATAAAAAATTCAGCTTGATATTTATGAACCAGTTATTACTGAATTCTCGAAAAAAAAGTTCTTGAAATCGGATATTCAAATTTCCGGGCTTTAAAATCAGAAGTGAAAAATATCTAGAGATGAAAAAAATTATAGGAGCACTCACCGCTGCTGCAGGACTTCCTGCGACGACTTTCTTCACATAGATCCCCACTTGTCTGTCGCCAACACCCTAAAACATGTCATTTAGACAGTGAATCATTTTTGAGACCCATTAATGAGATCAACTTCTATTAGGCTCGATTTTTTATTGAGTAAAAATTTTTATAACGGAAAAAAAACTGCACCCCGACCCCCCTCCATATACGCACTAGAAAATTACATGACCACGACCACAATGCACTTACAACG
>MU874028.1:0-11277 GCA_036418205.1 Ostertagia ostertagi | reverse complement strand
TTACTGCAGTTCAGTGAGCCCCGGAAACACTTGTGCTGTATACTGGGTTTGTCATGAACTTCGCGTTCATGATGGCCTATTTCGTGTCTCCGCCTACCGTCACTCAGGCATTTAAATAGTCTGAGGCGTTTAACCGGGGGCGGACGCTCTCCCGGCTGCGGACTGATTCATGGCTGTGGGGTAACACCCAGTCGCCTTGAATTGCGCTGGCCCCCTCGCTCGAGATTGAGGACCTGTTCGGTCCTCTCCGTGGAAGGTGTCGAGCAATTAGGACCGACGGACTCGCAACCCAAGCTGTCCCCATAAAATAGATGAGGTTGAGTGTAGGTCAAGAAAGTCAAGTCAAAAGTCAAGATATTCAATTATTGTGCGTAGGGATTTAGGTCGATCGATTATGAGAGTATAGAGATAATAAATATAATTATTGTAGAGTGTAAATTGTCTAAAAGATGAACCACCAAATACCCACATCTGAGGAGTGATGCCCTCAGAACAGTTGTGAGGGCTTTCTATCTACTTCATCACAACCTTAGCAACCGCCTCTTGCTCTGCTCTTCCTTTCACAATCCTTCTCCATTTTCTAGTAGCACTCCCTGTTAACACCTTACATCCCTTCATATGATCGCACTAACTTGATCCGAAAGGCTGACTACTCTAGAGGAGCCATCAATTCAGTAGAGTTCCTTCTACTCACTGTAATTTCTGTGAAAGATCTAGGAAACGTGTGCGCCCGTGACATAGGGCTGTTTCTACGCTTCAAAGCATAATCAGCCGTATTGACTTTCAGAATTCCTCCCCTATAAGCTAATAAATTCATTCTCCAGCGATATCAGAGTTCAAAAGGACAAGTTGGAATAGGAAACAGTATGTAGAATCTTATTAGTTTAACAAATATATTGCTTAATAAATTAAGTTATGTTGCACGATGTCAATAATCAAGACCAGTAAAACAAGCAGCTTTACCGGGCAATGTGCTCTTCATCCATTGTTCCACGGGGGCAACGCCTTCCTCTGTTGATTCTGCTAGAGGGTGAAGCCATGCGCAGAGACGTTCTATTTCATTTCCCTGAAATCATTACGGTAGTAAAATATAGGGCAGAAGAGCATCATTTCACTCTGGAATACTCAAAACAGTACATCTGCCATGAAAATGATTATATACCAAGGAAGAGCAGAGCAAGAGGCGGTTGCTAAGGTTGTGATGAAGTAGATAGAAAGCCCTACAGAAAGGAATTTGAATGGAGAGTTGGGAGAGCAATGTGCATGCAGGCTGCCCTTATTGGCTGCCTTCTGGTATCTCATCAGAATAATGTTTTACTCTATTCAGAAATTCGAGTTGAAACGCGGGTACTGAAAGAGAATTCCAAGTTAGCATGGGAGATATCACCAGAACTGGCTGTACATCTACCAACAAGGTCAGCTCTCTTTTTCCTTCTTGAGTCTTGGCCTCAATTTTCAAAGCACTATTTTTCTTCAGATTCCGCACCTGCCCAACTCTTCGTGATACCATACAGGAAATGGTTCGTCTGCAACCGGAAGCGGTTTCGCACCTCCCCGACGCGTTGCCACTGTTTCTGGGAGACGTGACGGTCTTTGAGCACACTGATGTGAGTAGCAAGGAGCCAATAATTTCATCCTGTTGCCTCAGATAACTGAAGCATTATAACATGTCATGGTTGACTTACTGTCATGCAGATTGCCCACGTACTTACGTGGGCCACCTGTTCTCCGGTGATGGCGCTATCTCTGCTCACTCCGCGCCAATATCCTCTACATCCGGTCACAGTACAGTACGCTGTCCGAGTACTACGGTCGTACCCGGCTGACGCACTGCTCATGTATATTCCACAGCTGGTCCAGGCTGTCAGGCATGACACCGTGAGTTCCTCTAACAATAAGATATTGGGCCTTTTCGCCCACTGCGATGTCCGTGTGCCTTTTCAGATGGGTTACGTAGCTGAGCTGATTGTGTGGTTAGCTAGCCATTCACAGCTTTTGGCTCATCAGTTGATTTGGAATATGGAGACGAATATGTATACTGACGAGGATAGCAAGAACAAAGATCCTGTTCTCTTTGATGCTCTCAATGATATCATCAAGAAGGTACTTCCCAGAGTTGATAGTGGCTATAAAGATCAGTCTGTGTATCAGATTTTTCATCATTCAGACCACAAGCCAGCTCGAAGGTGCGGCGCGTCGATTCCACGAAGCCGAGTTTTCACTGTTCCACCGGCTTACTGCGATCTCCGGCACCATAAAGCCATATCCAAAAGGCGATGCAAGGAAGAAAGCCTGTCTCAAAGCGTTGGCTGAGGTAGACGACACTTTTTCATACAACTCGGTTTTGGGGTATGGGAGGTAGGCTCAATGGCTGATGGACGCCGAGCTGTTCCTCGAGCTCGTTCAGAATCGCTCTCCTTTTGGGCTAATTCGACCATCCTCCTTTTGATGGTATGACGGTAAGAACAATGACACCGACCGGGGTGTTGGATGGCCTTCAGGTTTTCACTAAATACGCTCAATGCACACAGCTGTAATCTAGATGTATGGCGCGATCCAAGAGGCATTTGATAAGTCCGGGCGCTTTATTCTTTTCCGTTACTTTTTCTTCGAAATAATGTGTTCAGGTCAAATTGGAGACGATAACCTATCTCCCATCGAATCCTGAAGCATTCTTGTTGGATATTGACTACTCGAGCGGAACTCCGATGCAAAGGTCTGAATTGATCCTTCCACGAGAAATCGATTCATTAATTGATTCTTTCACCATACTTTTTTCTTCATTTTTCAGTGCCGCCAAAGCTCCGTTCTTGGCGCGATTTAAAGTCCAACGATGTGGTGTGCATGAGCTGGAGCGCATTGGTTTGGAGGTATGGAAGTAGTTGTGAATGAGTGTTCCTGATTTGATAGTTCCTTGTCGAACTCCTCTTCACTGCAAAATTCCATTTCTAGGCGCAATCGCATGAGAAAGGCAAACAGCCGCCACCTGAGGCTGATTTGAATGAGCTGCGGAAAATTAGCGACAGCGGCACGTGTTGGCAAGCAGCTATCTTCAAGGTATATTTGATTGTCAAGATTCCTCTGAAATAGCTGTGAAGAAAAAACCTACCACTAAATTGTGTCAAGGTTGGTGACGATGTGCGACAAGACATGCTGGCTCTCCAGCTGATGCAACTGATGAAGAATGTCTGGGCCGGTCTCGGGCTTCCTGTATGGCGTCGGGGCTTCCTGTATGCGTCTGTTCATCATATAGGTAAGTTTTTTACGCTATTGGAAGTACGGTATCATCTCCTCGCCAGTACACGTTAGGTCGCAGATTACGGCTAGCCAATAAGGACCTCAACCTTCTTGCTCGCGCAAACGTCCGGTTGGTGATGTTCGCCTTTTGACTTTACCTCGTGTCGGGGCCATAAATCGTCATCATGGAGTATTGTCCACTCTGGAAATGAAGGAAATCGTCTGGATTTTTGCGTGAGGAATAGCGTAACCCGACCTGATGGATCGTCCTCGATGAGGGAGCTGCCTTACCATCTCTGTTATGGAATACGGCACACAAATCTTTTTACGCCATAACGTCCTATTTCAGCATGCCAACCAGGCAATTGTCTATCCTTGCGGGGATCAACTTGGAGTTCAAACTAGATCTTGAGAGTATAAAAGATTGTTAGGAATGATGTAGGCGGGCTGACTCCCGACAAAACTTGAACCTGCAGTCCAGCAAAACGTTGCAGTTCTGTTAGTTTCTCAGTTTTTTTTGTTGGAACTATGTTGAAAAATTACAATTTCAGCAATTTAGACTGTTTTAAACAGCTTATTTTCAGAGTAGTAGCCACGTCACCGGGATGCGGCGTGATCGAATGTGTGCCGAATTCGAAAAGTCGAGATCAGCTCGGACGTCAGACCGATTTTGGTTGGTTTGGTTAAAACCACTGTTCTACGATACTTTCTTGATTTTGGATTCTTTTTTCGCGTCTAATTCATTGAAGCTTTTCTCCAATTCATAAAAGACTACCTCGAACATTCGGACCAGATGTGTACAGTAGGCTGACCCGTGAAATTTAGGCTTATGAAAATGTGTCTTCATGTTATTGGTGATCTGATTTCAGGTTTGTACGAATATTTCAAGACTACATATGGCGATGAAAGCAGCGAATCATTCCAGGTTCTCATTTTCGCATATTTTTTTTACCTAGCTTTGCATCAAAGTCAGATTTAAGATCATATTTTCTTCGTATTTTAATGCATCTATTTGAGTTAATTGTTCGAATGACAGGAAGCTCGCCGGAATTTCGTTCGGAGTATGGCAGGTTACTCGGTGTTCAGCTTCTTACTACAAATTAAAGACAGACATAATGGCAACATAATGATCGATTTGGAAGGCCACATCATTCATATTGGTAAGCATTCTTAACGTCATCTATGGAACCACTTTATGGAAGATTTCAGACTTTGGCTTTATGTTCGAGAGCAGCCCGGGTGGGAACTTAGGTTTTGAGCCTGATTTCAAACTCAGTGAAGAAATGGTGGCAATCATGGGTGGTAAGATGGAAGCGGCACCATTTCGACAGTTTGCCACACTCTGTGTGCAGGCCTATTTGGCTGTCCGACCTTATCAGAAGGTTGGTGCTACTACACACAACTTTGTACTCACACTTTTCTATGTTTCTCTATTTGTAGGCCTTTGTGTCGTTGGTGTCTTTGATGCTTGACACTGGTCTTCCGTGTTTCCGCGGCAAAACCATCCAACAGCTGCGAGCACGTTTTGCACCTGAGATGAACGAGAGGGATGCAGCAAGGTTCGTGTTCGTTTTGTTCTTTTGAAGTGGACATTGAGTCCCTTTTCATGTTTTGAATTTTCATAACTATATTAATTTCAAAGCACCGTCTCCATAATTCGTCACAAAAATGTTGCATTTTTGAGGATTTCTTTTTTTTCGTGTTTTGAATCTTGGATACCCTGTTCTTAAGCCAGATAAATTTCTTCTTACCTCTAACTCAATTGTTTAATGTGCGGTATGACTAAAAGCGATCTCAATGCGGCACTTATGCGTTGGGAGGGCACGCGTTTAAGGTTGTCTTTATATGAAACTGGAATGCTTCGAATTTTATGTATGCACGTTTCGATGGAAGTACGTAGCCAGGATAGTCTTTGAGACAGCGCCTAGCCAGAATATGAGGACTAGGAAAAGAAATGTAAGGTCCGTGCAATGGTTCACTTCGATTAAGATACATTTCGCTTATTCATTTATGTTAGATCGAATCTTTATAACTTTCTGGGTAGTCTGCCAAGAGCAGCATTTTCTAAGTTGAGACCGGTTGTTCAGCGATAAAATTCCTGTTGTGTGGCGATTTACAGTCATACATAAGGCAATACCTTGCTAGGCTTCGCACCACTGTGTTCTAGTGAATCGATTATGCATAGGTTCTCCATCTTATAGTGTTGGCGGTTGCTTCCACTTAGATTTACTGCTATGATAGTCTAAGTATATGTCGAATTGTCCTTAAAGCAACAGTCCAGGCAGGGTTTCAACTACTTGGTCATTAGGCGGTCAAAACATGCCCCAGCCCAACTAAAGTTTATAGGAAATGTCTTTAATTTCAAAACCTACCTCTAAAATGCGCTGGAAGGGGTCGAAGTCCTCTTGGAGGGGGCGGATCACCCATAAAGAGGCGGATCGCCCAACATACGCTGTGCAGAGCGCTTGCTCGACTAGCGGTCGTTGCGGGACCGCCGCGCTGTATGAGGTCGATTCCATAAGAACGCAATTGAAGCGCTTCAATTTCGATTGCTGGCAAATAGTTATGTATTTGCAAGCATGCATGGCTATTTGCCAGCAGTCAACTGGAGCGCATGTACTACGGGCAGGTTCGGACAACTCGTCCCAACACATCTCTCCCTAAAACGGCCGGGGGAGTCCCTGTCTAAGCCCCTGCCCGACGTTTTTTTTTCTACTTTTTCTATCTCATTTGACATTTACCGAACTCATATAGGTGTTCCTATACTGGCGAATTCGTTCCTGGATTGTTTTTAAGTTCATGAGTCATTAGGCTTTAAGGAGTGTTTGAGAGTTCTTGCGGCAGAGTTATTTAATGTTCTTCAACTTTTGTTTGAGTATGTATGGTATATTCGCTCAATTTTATGAGAATTTGATTTGCATGAAGATATCGTTTTACTCTTTCCCTTTCCCTTTTTAGTTCTTTGATAGTTCTATTTTCAGATATATGCATTCAGTAATTACCAACTGTTTCCTTAACATAAGGAGCAAGATGTATGATCAACTGCAGTACATCCAGAATGAGATCCCTTACTAACGACAAGTCAATTGAACGTTATTGGATTTAATAGAGGAAGGAGATCGGCATCTGTTGATAAGGGCGATTCAGCCGCGTTTCTGTTCGAAAGTATTTATTTCCTCTGACTACGGAGTATTATGTGAACATTCCACATGTGTGTTTAAATAGTGTTACTGTGAAATTCCTATGTTGCGTAATTTTTCTACAGCCAAAGATTTTTGTTTCGTTCGCAGCTGCAGGCAGCACAGTTTGAGATGTCGGCACACACATATAGTATTTACTTACCGTATAATATTTCACTTGCTAGCTGCTAGTCTTTGTTTGTTCCCCTGAAATTACTCAAATTTTCGCGATTCTGTATTTTGGTACATTTTATGCTTCCAGGTGTTCATTTGCTATGTTAATTAGAGTATATAGAGAACTCATCTAGCATAGTAACTTATTTTCAATTAATAATATTTATTTTAAGAGGAGAATTTTATTTATACGATAGCGGCTCTGGGCGCTTTAATGCAATAAATTGTGCTTGCTATGTTGGTTCAAGTTGCTTGTTATATACTATGGTACTATCAGGTTGACATGTCTGATTCAGTGGAGTTGCAGTATTGGTTCTTTTCCTCGAGGTAGTCGACAGTAGCGTGCCCATGTATTGCGTTGAAAGTCTACAGCTGAGACTACAGTACCCTCAACTCAGATAATTGGAGGTTCCTTCGAGAAAAAGCATTTCTCCTTCTGATGGTCAATCCCGGCGAATCTACGATGCGGATGAAGCGGACGCATGGCGCGTCTCAGCGTTAAGTCAAGGGCTTGTGAAACCTCGCCCAAGCGGACCACTTAGAAAGGTGATCCGGGACAGAGTGGAGGTAATGTAGTGGCAGATGGAGCTGTTCACTATGCGCACGGTCCAAGGGATCTAACTTTAGATGCGCCTTGCTTCTAGCCATACCTTTCATCCCTACGAAGTCCTGAAGATACCGGAAGTTCATTTGAGAGGGCGAAAGACTGACATGAGTTATATACATCGGCTGGCCGCAGCAGGTTACTGTATAGGTCAGAATTAAGGCAGAGGCAATGGACAGGACGGCGCTGGTTAATGGCAGGCATGAGCCGAGGCAGTATAGATCCGAGTCCGACGTTGGTGCTGTCTATTAACTGATGCAGGTCTTACCTATGATTGTGAGAACAATGTTTGAACAGCAGGTTCACCGAGGTACAGGTAGGTAAGTCGCATTCGAAGCTCACTACGATTCTGAACAAAAGTGTGATGCATCTATCTAAGGATGGTATCAACTTTGTCTGGTAATTTCTCCATTTTACTACATCATATATGTGATATTTGTCGATTACTATGGCTGCTGTATTGCCTACCGTATCCTTGCGCTCATCGGGACAATTCAGCAAGCCAACATTAGCGCTACTTCCAAGAAGAGAATTCATTTTTTAAGGGAACACATTTTGATTTTTCATGGGACTGAACAGGTGAAGTCCAGCAGTGAATTCTCTTGTACGCCACACTCCACAGAGGCAACAACGATCCTAAATATTTTCACTTGAAGTCCACAACTATCACAATTTGACAGGAATCAAGGAAAAAAAAAAAAGGAACAACAAAAAAAGACACTTGGCAACAAATGGTTACACCTCCAGAAACGAATGCCATATTCGTTACAGAGCACTGGTTCACCCACATTGGCGAGGTTTCGGCGAAATTTTTCTTTTTGGAGCTTTGAGGTTACATTAGTAAATTTTGCCGAAATTCCTTTTATAAACATGCTATTCATTTCATATTTTTATTATTGAGCTCGCCAAAGAAAACAGCCTGCCTTACTGGCAGCTGCTAGGCGAGGAGTTGCCACGCCCGATCGTGTGTGGCCTTGTGGCCTAATGGATAAGGCGTCGGACTTCGGATCCGAAGATTGCAGGTTCGAGTCCTGCCAGGGTCGAAATGTTTTGCTCAGCTATTTCGACGCGCACATCCTGTTGTATTGCAATATAGTATGCTCGCATGAACGCAAAAGTTCATATTACTGTTTTCTGCGAAGTTTATCCACCAAATCAATCATTTAATGGAGTTATCGTATTATGGTGCTTCTTGGGGACGGTTCGTGCTGATTGCGCCGGGTCTCATCCAGTAAGAACATATGTAGCGGCACTTATGATCGCCTAGAGAAATCAAATTCTTGGCAAGGGAAAGAGGCTCGAGGATGGATGCGAAAGCGGAAACGAAATGTTTCCCGCAAACATGAGATTCCTTCCCGGTGCAATGAGAGTTCTGTGGGCAACAGCAACCACCACAGCCCGCTCCCTTATTGGAAGAGAGACTCCCGATCTTACAACCAGTCAAGCGCCACTGCTACAAGCTTATTTCAGTTCTGCAAAAGGCAGACGTATATACAAGGGACAACGTTTGACAACGGCTCACTGTCAGCAGTAGAAAGACCAAAGAGCAATATTTCGAACCTGGATCGCGCACAAAGAGTTCCGAGTGAGTGAGCCACTCCTCAAGTAAAAAGCGAAAAGTACGCAGTCATGGTGATCATCTTTCCAATAACCCAAGAGGGTGAACGGGAGCGCAAAAACTGACACGGTTTAAAGGACTGCGACCAAATTGTCCGTGGGCCACGGAAATGTCCACGGTTTATGCGCGAATTTAAAACGGCTTCAAATCGGATCACGGACGTTGAAGCACTTGCGGTCCATCTTTGTGAGTTTTGTTTTGTGTATGTTTCGTTTGGACCTGGCTAGCGAAAGACTATCCGATGTTGTTAATTCCCACGAAGATTAATGTCCATGAAAATCGAAGTGATTGGTCGTATGTTGGTCTTGTTTTTCAAAAATGTCACCAGTGCTCCTGATTTTTAAAATCCGTTGGAGCGCTAACATTCCATTTTTTCGCGGTGGGCGGGTTAATGTTACAAATTCAGTAGCACGCATAGCGTCAAATAGGTTCAAGAGGTCATGGATTTTTTGCAAGGTCGCCATAGGTCGCCATGTGTGTTGTTGATTCTGCAATTTCGACATGTCTGGCTGAAGAAACGAACAATACTTTTCACTGTGATTGCTTAATTTTTTTTTTCCAGGAACTCTTGTCGACAAAATTTGGGTATCAATCGCACACCTTACTAACTGGCCACCCTTGTTATTTCTCGTTCTCCAACAAGTTCTTCGACCCTTTGAAAGATAGAACTTTATTGTATTTCTTACTTCTGAGAAAATCTATGTTCTTTTTTGTGAAGGTGCAATCTTTAGACACACAAACGAGTGTTGCGAAGAAGAAACTGTTCCGTTGAAGTGGAATGCGGCAGTAAACGAACCAGTTAGTCATTTAGAAATACCTTAAGAGCGATAAGCAGTTTTTGATTTTTACTTCGTTTCGTTTTAAAATAATAACTAGCGTATGGTTGTGTTTCAACTTTCACTTGAGCAACTAAGCTCCAAAATGGCCAGAAAAGTTCCGCTGAGAACTTCATTTAGGGTTATGGTTGATGTTTCTCATGATTATTCCATTCATCTATAGCGCCTATGGGCCATCCTTTTCCTTAACTACTCTCATATAGGGCCGTATGCTATCCTTCCCCGAAGCTAGGTGACGCAAAGTTTCCTTTAAATTTATTTGCTTTGAACGATGTAGTTTCTTCATTTTCAATGCATGTTTACTTTAACCTACATACATACATTTAATGTAGGCCTTTTATCAGGGTAATCCCAGTTAATAATTCTCAAAAGCCCTGCTTGCGTATACGGTTACGGCCAAACCTTCATGTTGTGTCTGTGCTCTGAACACTGAATAATCTCTTTCGACGGATATTCAGTGAAAGTAATTCTTTTACAAAATTTCGGTATTGTTGTATTCGAATTAAACATCCTATTAGTCCATGAAAATGCCTTACAGTTCCTAGCTTCTAGCTTTTAGTAGATGATTATATAGAAAATATTCCTTGTAGGCGAAAGGGCGACAGAAGGTGAGGTGACCATTTCTTTCCAGGAACATCTCAAACAACGCAACAAGTAAAATTGGAAGAAACGTCACCGCAGCCAACGCAATGTGGCGAAAAACGTACCAGTGAGTTATTCCCTAATTTCTTTGGAAGAGCAGCATCTTCTTCTTCTTCTTCTCCCCTAGCGTTAGTCCCGCGCAGTCGCAGGGTCCGCTGTCTTTGTCAGCCGTCGCCACTTTGCTCTGTCCAGGGCATCTTCTGCTGTGGCCGCGTTCACTTAGGTCCTTCTTGATACGTCTTCCACCTCTTCTTGGGGCTCCTCGCGGTCGCTTGCCTTGCGCTTCGAAGTCCATCGCTTTTCTTATCGGGATGGTCCTTGTGGCCTCCTTAGCACATGCCCATACCATCGCAGACGCTGTTCCCGTACCTTCAGCTGGACAGGGGCAGTCTGCATGACCGCTCTGACATCCTCGTTTCTGACCCTGTCCAGTCGCGTCCAGCCGCAGGCCCATCTCAGCATCCTCATTTCAGCGGAGTGAAGCTGCCTTTCGTGGTTCTTGTTCAGGGGCCAGCACTCGCTGCCGTATAGCATCGCAGGCCTTACCACTGTCCGGTACACCTTTCCTTTGAGCGTTCTGGAGCACCTTCGATCGCAGAGTGATTCCTAACTGATCCTCAGCGTTAAAGACGTAGAGCACACTAGAGTGGCTCCCCTCATCTCTATTTTTACTCCAATACGGAAAGGACATATTATTCTGGCTAACAATCTAATGATTACACTGCAAGCTGGTGAGTGCTTCCGCTTCCCTATCGGCTGTGATGAATACGGCATTTCTTCCTGGTGCCGGGCTGGCGCCATGAGTTTTCCCCTCCATCGTTAAAAACTCTTTTTGAGAATTATTAAGAGCTTTGGTCACAGACCTTTTTGAGAATTATTAAGAGCTTTGGTCACAGACGTGGTAATGGTGCCGAAAATGAACGTTGTGGTTAGATCATGATTCTTAGAGTTTGTGAAAGGAGCGCTGAATAACTAATTGATCCCAAT
>MU874026.1:0-10760 GCA_036418205.1 Ostertagia ostertagi | reverse complement strand
TCAACGAAGAACGCATACTGCACGTCATCAGGAGGATAAAGAGATGTCTGTTCTTCCAGAAAGCGAGCTCCTACCTGCAAATTGCTGCTTCGAAGGCACGACTCGAGATCGAATCGGTGTGATTAAACTATCTGTGAGCCAGGGTTTGTTCGTCTGTCCACCCGCTACGACTTATGAGTGGTCCCCGCAAATTTGTAGTTGTTGCTGGAAAAACATCTGGGAGGGCGGGTCAAGTTTAAAATGGGTAGAGCAGGAGCCAGGCAGTACGGGACAGACATGAGCCATGGGTAACTCCGCCCTTATTGACATGCATCCCCACCCACTGTAGGCGGGGCATACATCCAAGTAAGCGATGGCGGGACAAAGTTTTCCAGTTGGGCTCCGAAAATCGCACAGATCAAGGAAAAATGGAAGATGGGTAGAACATGAGCCAAGCTGTACGACGCTGCAGGATCAATCGTGCGTTGAGCAGATTTCGAAAAGTTGACGATCCCAGAAGTTCATTACGACCTCTCATCACCACTAACAGCCTTGGTGGCAGACCCCAATACGAACCTTTCCTCCCCATCCCATGATACCTCAGAAATCCTTCCGGGTTAGAGTCGTCCCACGAGTAAGTCCATCTTATACAACCGCCATTCGCGCTCAATATCGTGCGCAGCTAGACTAGTTTCGCTCACAAATGAGACAAGAAGGGTGGTATCAAAAGGGCGAAACTGTGCAAAATTACTCGAAGATTCGAAACGCGGATCTCGAAACCAGCAGGGAGAAAAAATATTTCAATTTGAAGAAAAAAAAAGGTTTAAGAAGGAAGGTCGTCCATACCTTGAGAGAATGTTCAATTTGCTCGTCGACCGACTTCAGTTCCCCTTCTGTTGGTCCTTCCTAAAAAAAATTCGTCAGGAACATCTCACGAAAGCTACTGCGCAGAAATAAGGCGTATCTCTACTGTTTCACATAATTGAAAAATAGTTCTGATTCATGAAAAGGGGCTAGGCTCTCCAGTGTTTGGCACGATGACATTGATGAACATTAGTGACGTGCGTGGGGAAGTTCCAAAGACCTTAACGAGTCGCAAACAGTAAGCTCCCCCCCCCCACTTTCAACAAGATTAAGCATGTCTAGCCACTAAAAATCTGTTCGCTTTCCGAAAACAGCATGAATTTGTTGGTTTTGCGATTTTGCACTTTGGGAGCCGTCTAGGGTTCACATTCTCTCCACCCCCCCCCCCCCATACTGACTTCACTGCGGATGAGTCTACAGCTGGATAAATATGTAGTAGGAATTAACTCATAGAAGTAAAGAGGAATTCATAGAGAATAAGGAAGCGACAAAAACCTCTTGATGAATGGTTAGACGACGCTGGAGACGCTTGGCCAACTGCACCGAGCCACGTTTCCGTTCCACTGTCTTTTCGGCCTAGAAAAAGCTGCTTATCACATTCTTCAAACGGTATACTTCACGGTCCTGCAAGCGAAACTCTACCGCTAAAAAAGTAAGTTTTTTATGATCACAACCGATACTAGAAGGGGCGGAGCTTTGACAGTGTGATCAAAACCAGGGAAAAAAGCAGGGCCTTCAAGAAAGGGGGATACCCAGGCAGAAAAAAGAGAATGAATGAGACAAAGCGGCCAAAGGTCAAGCACAAGGGGATACAATTGTACAGGATGGCATCCAACGGTAACCTTGAGAAGTGTGTCTTTGAGTCCGTATTTTTCTGCGTCAAGCTATCAAAAGGTGCCTATGTAGTTGCTGGAGGAGGTGATGTTTGCCATCGTCGGGGAATGCAGCTCAGAAATAATGTTGTTAGGCCCCGAACGCTATTTACCTCGTCTCTAATGATAGCCTCGTCCTGGACTCGCGTTTCTCATGGGCGGAATTATTCGGTCTTTTGATCTTTGGTTTGCCTCGAGTTCTTTTCTAATCACGGAAGTCATCACATATTGACCATTCTCGACGAGAACACTGATTTAGCGAAAATAGAGGTGTACTGTTTCCTTCTCCGTACCTGTTTTCGAATTTTTGAACGCATTGTGGCCTTCAGTTCAGCCGACGTCGTGGTCCGTTTCGACGATTGCGACAATGATGGACTGAAACAATTTTCTACTTTAATATTGGGATCTAAATGTTGAGCTGAACAAAGACACATCAGAATCTTCTATGAACAAATTCCAAAAGTTTTCAAATACTCAGAAATTAGGCCCGAAAGAATTCCTTGAAAGTGTCCCGCTATGTACCGGGCGTGGCCCTACGTCAGGTGCCAAAAACCACCAACAGCCGGATAGCCTGAGTAGGGCCAACCGTTTTCGGTGACGTTCAGCGAGTATCGGTCATGTTTGGGATTTATCAAAGACGCTCGCAGTGGTGGATGGGGTTAGCATTTGTGAAAGAGATTAGGGGATTTTTTTCGGAAAGTAGGAAAGTTTTCCATGACACCTGAAGAAATTTTTGTAATCGGAAAGATGCAGGAGGGTTCGAGCTTAACTCTCATTAATGTCTTGACGAAAGGCTTTAAAAAGCTCGTTTTGAACTGAAAGATTACTGAGCGCAGTGGCTGACTTTGGCTAGAAACCCTTCTTCAAGCAGCATTATCGAATTATCACTGGGCTTTTTTTGCGATTACCATTTTCTGCACTTTGTTTATTTGTCGGTTTTGTTTGTTTATGGTTTTTAACCAGAAAGGAATATCAACCAGAAAACATCAAAATCTAAGCAACCTCGTAACACGGCCATCAATGGAGGAGCCCTCGTCGATGTCCGCCACGGATGTGATATCTTGCGATAAGGTGTTGGGAGACTGAACAAATGAGCTTTTTCATCCTCTTCTTGCGAAATATTAAGCTTATTCTCTAATTAGAAGCTCATGAAGGCCCTGAATAAACACCCACCGAAATCGGAGCCACAGCCACAGAATCCTTCACAAAGCGGATCAGTGCTATCATTTTCAGCACCTGCACCTGCATAAACGACTCGAACAGAAACCAGCATTTCTTGATAGTAGAAAACAGTCAAATAAATAATACAGGAAAGTAACTACCAAATAAAAGAAAAACTAGTTGACCGTCTCCTGAATGAGCACATGCATCTGACTACACCAGTCATAATGAGGAACCTGAATACTCGACTATGTCATTGTTTCTTCCCAGTTACTTTCGTATGACCACTAGGATGCTAGCTAGCCAGGTTTTCTTTCCACAGATACTCTTCGTATATCTTATACCACATAACAGTGACAGGAAGTATACAGTTTATCTAGGTTCCGTAACATAACAGTTGCTCAGCCAACCCAATCTTCAAGGGAGAATGTCCACGTAACATATTACGGATCTTCGAGTTGCGCCCTGCAAATTCTATGCTTTAAAACTGCACAACCGTGCCCCGAAATACAATAGACATAGAAATCCTCATAAGTACCTCACGTTCAAACGAAAGTTCGGTGCAGACAAAACACATAACTGACTAACGGCCTCCAGTAAATCCTGAATAAGAAGTTGTAAGTATTTTGGGCAGCTAAACATATCAACTGATCCCGCAATGCGAACCACTTTTCTACGAATTTGTGCTGATTTCGAACCCACGGCGCATTCTATAGCGTCATTTCCTGAGCGCTGCAAACTCATTGCGCCTTGGCTACATGAATGCCCTCACACTGCCCCGCAAAAAAACTTATTTCAAATTACTAGCATGATTCTTGAAATATTACAAAAATGAATCCCTAAAAATACAACCTTTTGAAACCCCCCTTCATTTGAATTTGAGCAGCTGATCTTGCGATTCACTCGATGGTGTTCGTCAGGCTTTCTTCTTTTAAACTCCTTAGTGATCGAATCGTAAGAGGTACTTGAAAACTCAACGACCAGAAAAAATTGAAACGTGTATGGACAATAATTTTGCCGGCTACCGTATCCCATTCTCTTCTACGAACAGTTACCTTAGTGGGAGAATCACAGCTCTCATCAGTGGATGGTCGAACCTCAAGCTCATGATCGCGAAAAGACCTGTAAAAGATGAGCGCTCACTAAATCGCTGGACGCTCTCATCTGTACAGTGATTCAGTGTTAAGGAATTACCTGCCGAACTCACGATGGAAATCGGTGGAGCCTTGTCAGATTGTCGAGGATTTTAGCCTGTTCAGTCCCACTCCGCGACATTCACATCCTATATTTCTCGTACGTACAGAGCCACTGGTCGAAACTCTCGCGTTACCCTTTTCATGTTTTTTGAAAATTAAATACATAGGTATCATGGAGAGGTATTGGCACAACTATACTACAGCTCATAGCAATCGGTCTATGGTGCCAAATCCTCGTAAAGGGTTGCACAGTAGGGATGAACTTGTGCGAGTTGCTTCCTCACCCCCATCCTTCTCCGATCTAAATTTCTTCCCATACAGGAAATAAATCGGGATGAAGGTGATCGAAAAGACGATACTGCAGCTAAGTAGCTTAGCATAGCTAGGTCAGGGATATAGAGAACCTAAAGGAACACCGGCCACAAGTTTTAATTCCATTCAGCTAAAGCGCCGTTGTGAGGTATAAGCCAGATGCCCGACCTTCTCCATCCTATGCCGATTGTGTTTATAGGCATATGTAGGTCTATTCTTCTCTTTGAGGCAGAAACATATTCTAAGGGAGACTTGACGACAAAGATTAAGTCCCACCTTCGTCACTGGAGGAGTCAATAGTAACCACCGTGGGTTTGGCGTCACGAGCTAACGGTCCATTACTGTGCCCTCCAGTCATTTATTTCGAATCAATATTACAAAAGTCGAGAAAAACCTTCCAACCAGGTCATCTGTACTTCAAGCGCGAAGAAACTAGCTTGAAAATATCCAAAGGTAAATGGAAAGTTAAAGAGCGCACCCCGATCTCTGATAGCCTTGTTCGCGATTAGTGACCTGCGTGATTCGATCCAATACACTTTTTTTTTTTTTTTTTTTTTTTTTTTTTTTTTTTTTTTTTTTTTTTGTTCAAGATTTCACGTCCATGATCTGACATTCGTCGCTCAATAGAAGGGCCAGAAATAGAAGTCCATAGGAACTTGTGGTCCTCATTCTGTTTGAAGTGAGGTATGCCTTATCCTTGTGCAGGTTTTACGAGGCTTGAAACGTCGTCATCACGGCCATGTATCCATTTGGATGCTAAAACCGATATAAAATTTATATCCTCCCCAAAAAAAATGTTTCAGTACTTATTATACTAAACGACATATCTACACGAATCATCATAAATATGTTTCATATGGGAAGGCTTTTGCCGTTCAAAATAGCACTACGATTTCATAATTAGAGATCAAGGTTACATAGAAGGATCGAGAGCATAAAATCATTCATACGGAATAACTACCGAATTCCACGATAATGATAGATATTGATTGAGCTTCAAACGACCCTGAATAAAAAAGAAAACGCGCCCAGTGGTGCCGTACCATGCAACGCATGGCTTGCGAAATTCCATATGATCAGCGTTCTCACCTGTCAGCTGCGTAGAAAGAGCCTAAAGTTTTCTGAAAGATACCTCTGAGCTAGCCGAAATAATATATGTTAGCGTTTTTTAGCCAATGTATCTTTTTTCTTGAATTTATACTTGAAAACTGGTGTCCACGGGAATAACAAGAATGATCAACATTGGCAATACGCCTTACATCAGACTTAAAGGCATGTCTCAGGACCAGATTGGTGTGGTTTTTACGCAAGACCACGAAGCAGCTGGCTGAAATGGGCTGTTGAATAAGAAAAGAATCCTTTGAAAAAATTCAGGTAAATAAATACTTAATCACCTTGGGTGATGCGGCCTCAATACAACCCCTCCCTACTCTTCCAGCGGGATGGGGGGGGGGGAGCGTAAAAACAAGGAGTAAAATAATGAAGCGGCAAATTTTCCCCTAATTTTTTCTGCTTCACGCTGCTTTCCTACAAATCACCAAACCCTTCGAGAAAGCCTGTCCAAAGGGCAACCCTTTCCAACGACCTCCGTTCCGACCGTGATAACCTTGCTCAACCCCAAAATGGGAGCCTACCCGAAATCAAAAATGCGACCCATTGTTGGAATAATGCCAATGGACGGTTCACCCTGCCGACGCAGATCATTTTGAATAGCGCGGTTTCCATCGATTGATAGCAGGAATATTTTCACAGCCATTTCTTCTTCCACTTGCAACGTCGCTTACTCCTTTGAATTTATTTAGTTGCCTTGTTTTATTTTGTAGATTGACTCTTATCTCAAGGTCCGTGTGGATAGGCGGGGTAGCCGTTGCATGAAATAGCTATGGGACCATTGTTCCCTCTCCTCTTATTCAGATGCATCTCTGATCCCATTTTTCAATTCTTGTTACACTGTCAGTTATGGAGGTATACCTGAGTTGGGCCCAAGTGCAGTTATGGAGGCGCGGTTGGGGGAGGCATCACGGCTCAGCATCCAAGACCATGACAAAATTCCCATTTTTTACTCATTTTATTTCCTTCCCGCGGAAGCAAGCTAGTTCACCTATCCAGGAGCTTTCTACCCAGCAGAAAATTTGGAACCATTATTCCCCAGATGAACCTATTACCCCGCGATGCCCCTTTCATAGCTACACTTGCGCCTTGAGTTAGTTTTTGTTCTTGAACTACTCGTTTAAGAGCACCTGAGTTCATGCCTGTGTTGTGAAAGTGGGCACCTGATTGAGTTTCGTTTCTTCCCGGCAGAGCGATCGCGGTACCGACTAGGTTGTTCCAGGTACGTCTACTCCATGCGGCTCCTCATGGTACCCGACAGGAGGCCCGTGGCGCGGCAAGGAGGCGGAGTCAGCGGACGAGTTGCAGCGCATAGTTTAGTGATTTCGCCTCGAGTTAAATGTAGAATGGCGATTCGTAACCGTCCCTATACCCATCACACGTCTGCAAAGTCGTTTCCACGACGAAGACCGGCCTTTCTTGCGCCGGACGGCCTCTTTCGGGTAGCCGGCCTCTTTCGGATGAAGGCTGGTAGACTTTATGCAAAACGATGAAAAGTTTCATGGAGTAATGCAGACCAAGCTCCACTTGCATTGAGGATCAAGTCAGTGCTTCTCTACTGCGGATGGCTAGAGCACAGACGATTAGACAATGGCGCCTGGCTCGGCATTTATTCTCAGGGGTACCCAATAGGAGGCTTGTTGCGCGGCGAGAAGTCATAAATGCAAAGAGAAGGGAGCGGAACAATTCTGCAAAGCATACATAACTGGTTTAGCGTCAAAGTATTATATTAAAGACGAATTCACACGGAAGGCAACCCATTTCAAATTAACTCAGGGATGGTGATTGGTACACGAAAGAAGGAAGAACCATGAGAAACGGCCCAGAACCCGAGAAATGGGACCCCTTCCTTCCCCGCTGATTTGCGCATTGATGCGACTCTTATCGCTGTGCCCTCCTCAACATCACGCTCTCTCTGCTATCTAAATCAATCCCACGTATATTAGGTGTTTCAGAAAGTTCTGTCGTTTTCTGACATTCCACTTTTGGATGCTTTATTTCCCTTGAAATCTAGGAAAGCTGCAATTGATGTTGATGTCATTTTGAAGAACTTTTCCAGCTCTATCCAATGCTCAGCACAACTTTATCCTAAAATATTTTCTTATAGCTTTTTCAAAGCTTTGAATTCAGTATACTCGAGGAGCAAGCTGGCATGACTTTCTTTTTCTAGCTTTAAATAGACCTGAAAGTGGCGGGATCAGTTCAAGATATCAACGATGCTTTGGGCCTAGATTTGCAATAAATGTGCTCAGAAGCAGTAGTTAAAAAATTTATTGTAAGGAAGGCGAGAGCCTTGAATATGATGAGAGTAGTGGTCGGACATCGGACGGTGTCTCCGATTAGCCAAAAGTTCTGATTGAAGCACTTGTGCGTAAGACCATAGAGGAGGTTCTGCCCAACGTGGGCGTATATGGTTTGTACAGCCAAGCTATACGGAAGAAGCTGGAAAGTCTAAAAAATTCGATAGTGGCGTGCCGCGACAAATCACCAATTTGAAGCATCGTCCATCAAATTGTCGCTGGTTTTATGTGGTGAAAGCGACTCGTTTCTCTACAGATTTGCGACGTACAATAAAGAGCGGATTCTTCTCTATAGTCTACGAAAGTTTGCTGAATAGATCGACGGCGATGAAGCTCTACAAACTTTGCAGAATTTAAACTGTGCTGGAGGAGGGTTGTGGCAGCTTTCATGGGGCCAGCGGCTGGCCATGTTCTTCAGTATCAGATGGAACTGTTACAGTGGAGAATCAATCTTTATACTAATTCAAAAATCATCAAAAACTCTAGGACATGGGTCCAGCATTCCTCATTATAAAGGAACACACACATCCCTGAAAGGTGTCTTGAACGCACATCGCACGGCCAACCCTTCACAAGTTGTACCAGCTGAACTTCAGAGTGGTTCTGCGAACATCTTACTTAGTAGACCCTTGAACTATCTACTGTCAAACTTCTGACGATCTCGATAGCTTCCTTGAAGAGAAATACATCAAAAACCAACATGATGCTAAAACGACCTTCCCTCAGTTCATCGCCTCCAGAGGTCCAGCATTCCAAATAAACGTACCCTGTTGAACGGTTTCTTATAGAACAAGATTCGCGCTTTCAAATGGTTTTTTAATCAACTCGAAAGGTTTAGCCCAAGCCGAGATACGTGCATTTAAAATTAGGGGCTGGAAAACGACAGAACTTTCTGAAACACCTAATATATAATCTGCGGCGAGTCATCAGCTGGTCGGTGGGCGGAGATCGCCAGACCCGCCAACTTTGAGGCATAATAGGTCGCCGAGGTCAAATTTTTCGATGCGAATTGCGCATCAGTTCGCACCCTCAGGAGGTCCGTGGGTTACTCAACTAGGTGAATTACTTCTTCCTCGACCTCCATTCTAATCGTAAAAAATCCTCCTTTAAGCAATTTGAACTAAACGCCAAGTCGATTACAGTACGCTTCGCGTGACTCTCGTCTGCGTCTCTGCCTCTCGCCGCTCCACGAGCCTCCTGTCGGGGCCCTAACCTTGGAGACGAGGGCTCTTAGCCTTTGGAGAGGGGTAGAATTCCCGGCTGAGAGAGAGCCAATTACACTGTGACCACCCAGTGATTTACTAAGCTCATCCACTAGCCTGGAATTATTCGCTGCCCTAATCGTGGTGGACTGGGCCTTTTGAGGAAAGACGATCTCAATCAGAAGCGTCAGCTACTAATGAGAGATTCCAACTAACAACCTCGCTGCAGAATCGAATAAATTACAGTGTGACCAATTTTTGAAAGTGTGAGATCACACTAGTCATGAGCCGTTGATTAGGCGAGAAAGCGCTGACAAGAGCATCAAATCGAGGATTCGGAAGGGTTGAACTCAAGTACCCCATAAAACGGGTCCAGTCGCCGCCACCTTGAACCGCCGCTCAATACGTCGCGCGCGGCAGCTGTACCGACTCATCGTCGAAATAAACAGCATGAGCTCACATCAGTATCCGTCACGAATAAACAGACAACTGCTACTTCGAACCAATTCAAGTTGGAAAAAGCTGAAAAAATTCGAATTTATGTCAGATCAGCGATTAAATATGCTTCCCCCTCAGCGCCGACTCTCGCTGGGAGGGCACAGAGGTTGCTTCAGGTGACCAGCCCTTGTTATTAGTTGTAAAGCAAATGAAGTACCCGTGAACATGATAACATGTTCACTGATATCTGGGCCTATATAAGTCCTTCGTTGTGTATGGATAATCTCTTGCTCCACTTCTACGACCGTGTTCTGTCGACTCGGAAATCGTACGTGGGCGTTATGGCTGTTGTGACAGAGCAACCAGGAGCAAACGTTCAGGAACCAGACAATCGTCCACTCGTCAAAAGCCAGAAAAGTCAGCCTGGTTCAGGTGAGTTACTTAAAGGCAGGGATCACGAGCTAGAGGTTGTTATGACGTCGTTGAACGCCATTGGTGGAAAGGCTTGAGAGACGGTTTTTAGCACACCCCCAGCCTACCAGGAAGTTTAGTCCATTGATGATGTTTAAAGAAGTCATAAAAAGCGTACCGCCCTCCGGTCATTGTCATCACCTTTCACCTGTCCTACAGTTGAGATTTCGGATGGTTTTGAGCCTGAAATTGCAGATAAATGGATGGAAGCGCCGCAACCATTAGAAGGTGTGCCACCGGGACTTGAATATTTGGCCACGGTCGATCGGATCATAATAGATCAGGTAGAGCTATGTGTTGCAAATAAGTTTTTTTGAAATTTGTTAAAAATTATCTTAGCCCACGCCTCATGGAGCGTTCATAGTTGGCGATCGTACGTGCGATTAGGCGATTAGGCGAGTAGGCGATTAGGCGAGTAGGCGATTAGGCGAGTAGGCGAGTAGGCGATAAGAGAAGGATACGTATTGATTTGTTGCTCCGCCCAGAGCGATCGCCTAATCGCCTAATCGCCTATCGCCTATCGCCTACTCGCCTACTCGCCTACAACGTTCTATGGGCGGAGCAAACCAATCAATACGTATGTGGTCTTCCCGCCTAATCGCCTACTCGCCTACTCGCCTAATCGCCTAATCTATACGTATATTTTTCATTATAGACTAATCGCCTAATCGCCTAATCGCCTAATCGCACGTACGATCGCCAACTATGAACGCTCCATACAGGTGCTCATCTCCGGTGGAACATCATCAGAGGGACGTGAGAGACGATTTTTTGGTACGGCGAATTGGAACATGGTTATCCACATTGACCCCGGTGCACACTGTTCAGCATTGAGACGCTGCAATTGAAGACCCC
>MU874021.1:2647-14105 GCA_036418205.1 Ostertagia ostertagi | reverse complement strand
GATTGGCGCCAGATCGTTGGGTGAACGGCAGTCTTCGCAATCAAACAAGCCATTTGTAAGAGCTCGGAAACGTCATTGTAATTGTCATCTTACTCAGTTCATTGTAATGGTCACTTTTTGTGCAAGGGCAAGTGATCCGAACGGTTTTTTGCCTGTAACGCCCTTTCCACCGTGAAAAATTGCCACTCAAGACATGCAAAGCGTGCAGGCTGAGTTATCTACCAGCCACCTACGGACGAAATTTCGCTATTTCTGAGGCTACACCTTCACCATCGAGTGATGAGCGAACATTGGGCGTTATCAATTTCCCCCTTCCTAGCCTAGCCCTAGCGGCGACAATTTCCAACATAGAGCATTACCGGTGCAGCAGATTATTTCTATACTCACTGCTAGAGGTTACTCCAGACAACCTTCCCTTCATAATTATGCTTTGAACCCGCCATTTTCTTGTGTTGCTGAATTTGTGTACAATCGCAACAATGAATAGGAGCTGGTCTCAGGAAGCAGCTGGGTAAATGTCAATCATTTCTAAAATACTTAACATATATTTGTGTTTTTAAGAAGGTTAAATATATGTTGTTGTTGCTGTTGTGCATGATCAGAAATTTCTCGACATAACTAAGAAGTTTGGAATTTTTTCGACATAAGCTGAAAAAAAAACTAAGAAGGCTGGGCCAATTTTCAAAGCTTCCTAGTTTCTTAGTTTGTGATCGAATAGCTTCCAAATTTCGCCATAATGATATTTATGTGCTCACAAGTAATAAACAATAGCAAAAATAATTTTTTCCAAATGAAATTTCTTTTTCTTTTTCCTTCTATTCAAAAAAAAAACAGGGCTGGAAGGGTCAAAGTGCTTCGTACATGGTATGCGCCTGTGGAGATATGAAGCGTTTCAAGGTAATATCAAAACAGTTGAACGGAGAAAGGTGATACCAGTCTTTTGTCTTTGGTTAAGTTCAATTTATCTTCTTAACCCATTGCGGACCGCCGTTATAATTGCACCTCCGTAGGTTTTTGTCATCTTTTTATCAGTGGCCAATAATCTATCGAAAATTTAACCAGTACGCAAATATTGATATATCCTGTGTCTGAAAAAGTAAACTGCTGATTTTGTAACTTAGCAAAATGCTGAAAAAATCGAAGATTACTATCCTTCTCTGCGTGGTGGCGTGCTGCACATGGTGCAGCACGCGGTCCGCAATGGGTTAATTTAGCATTTTGTTATAACAAGCGCGACAATATAAAAATAGACATATAACATAAACAGCGTTCACTTTCCCACTATTATATAAAGGTACTGCAAAGTTTTTCCTTGAACTGCTAACCCACTCCAACAGGAAATGAAGTGTAATGTTCTGCCGTAATAGTTCCTTCTAGAGATAGTCAATCAAAAGATTGTCCTTGATGTTTCATAGAAATGAATCCATCTTTTCTCAGGCCATCTTGGTTCAGGCCAAAGCCGATTAATTCTGTCAGTCTACTATTTTAACACATTGACGACAACGCGGGGGATATATATCCCGCGCATTGCAGGCCATGTCGGACCGTGCGGGATATATATCCCCCGCACCCATTACACTCATTTTTTTTTCGCGCACGCCTGATTCTTTTAGAAGTTTCTTGTATTTATTCCATGGAAGAGACCTTGACGTAGCTACAAACATAGTGGCCCATAGAATGGTCACGTATGCTTCAATTTAGAGGAGGATTTCTGAACCATACGAAATCTTCAGCCTAATAAATTTTTCGTTTACTTTTTCTTTTTATGAATGTGAAGATTTAAATAGTAGTAGAAGTAGATACGGTACCTTAGAGATGACAATATATGTGTTTTGATTAAAATAATCAACTCAAAATTGCCTTTGAAGTTTATTGCAGCTTGTTCTTGTTCTAAAGAATATCACTTTTTCATTGTTATTCCATGTCTTTCAATAGAAATTCCGCTACTGTACCTCCGAGTAGGTTGTGCTCATTACAATATATTGATCTGGCCTTGTATTGATCATTATTTATGTTTTTATCACTCAAAATTTGCTTGAAACCTGAGGCGGCGGCGCTCGCAAAAACGCCGTGGTCCCACGTGGCCAAAAGTGCCAAAACTCGCGTTGTCGTCAACGTGTTAAGCAGCGACGAACATTTAGGCTACTGCGCGTTGCTCAAGCTCTTACTGGAACT
Source organism: Ostertagia ostertagi (assembly GCA_036418205.1). Taxonomy (NCBI): domain Eukaryota; kingdom Metazoa; phylum Nematoda; class Chromadorea; order Rhabditida; family Trichostrongylidae; genus Ostertagia; species Ostertagia ostertagi. The sequence goes on along the minus strand of MU874021.1, from coordinate 11,930 downwards.
CAAAAATACGAATAACTCTTTCGAGGTCTTCGGGCCTTCTTCAATATTATTTAAACAGCATTCCTAAATGAGTATCAATAAAAGTGGTGCCTGGTGTCAGTGACGAGAACATCAGGCATGTGCCACGCGTTCAAGTTCGTTCAGAGTCCTTGCAACACTCAAAAGTGTAATCCGCTGCCACAAATGGACGGTGATAGTTATTGGTACACCAATTGACCCCGACAGACAATTCAGGTAACGCTTAAAAGCAGAAATCCTAGGTAAACAGGTATAATTCTTGCTTAGGAAAAGTAGAGATGCGAAATGGACAAAAAAGTAAAAAAGGAAAGCATTAGCCAAAAACCCTGAATTAGAGAGTTTTCGCATTTAGTGAGGTGAACGCTGGTAAAAGGCGCTGGACCAACGAGATAGCATATGCAAGAGAGCATAACGGAAGAGAAGGCATTGACAACGTGGATGGTTCGGGCAGCATTAGTGGCACACAGCGGCAACCGTGACAAAGGCCTAGCGCCCTTGCTGCGCACTTTCGAACCACACGAACGGCAACACGCGAACAGTTGTACCCTGCCTACCGGAAGGATTCTTTCACGTGAGTACATCGCGGGGTGAGACTAACAAACCCAATAGAGGCAAGCTTGCTCAACCTAAGAATGGTAAGCTGTGGTTATGCCACAGTGCCTCTTCGACCATCGGTTTAACCCTTTGACGACCGCCGTTATGAATGCGTCACTTCACTTCTTTCTAAATTTTTTCATCAATAATCATTAACTCTCCAACAATTTCACTATTAGTAATTAGCGCATTATTCCGCGAATTCGATAATGTATTTGTGTAGTTTTGAAACATAAAAAATGCCAAAATAAACCACTAAAAACGAGTCGCCACCGAGCGAAAGTGTGGCCCACCGGCGGGCCACAGGTCGTCAAAGGGTTAACCAAGTGGTACCAAAGGCCTAAAAAAGCATCGTCTGTCGCAAGACGAGGAGAATCCTAGAATATTACTGCATTTATTTTATGGATCTGGATAAACAACCAGCTGCAGTAATTCCTGAAGTTAGGATCCCGTTTACAAACCGTTAACTACATGACATACGGTATGTATGTGTATGCCAATCTTTGGACGACTTTTTGTGATAGATTGCATTCGAAGGAATGCGATAAGGAGACCAGTTCGGAGTACTGACCTACTGACAGCCGTGATGTATAAATCAGCCGTTAAGACCAATGATAGAGATCCTTTCATAAAAAATTGGTTGGAAATATGAAAATATTTTTCAAAAAGAAAAAGGGCGATTATTTGAAAATAAAGAAAAACCAGACAACTGACGACTTCATTGATTCCCTCAGGTAAAAAAAAGGTCTACTAACGGAAGGGACAAAATAGTTATCGTTGAGCATTCCATTTTGAGGATGCGCTTCAAAGTCTATTTCTATTCACCATCTTTTTCACGGCTGTATACGACCAGGATTATGATTTAGGTGCATCATCACTTGCCAGCTAAACTGCTGCGATTCTAAATAACTGGTCGATGCGGGAGAAATCTGACAGCAATGCAAGTGGCGGCGTACCGTTCGTCTCACCAGCAAATAAGAAACACAAACCGATGTACAATTCTTCCTCGAGGCCATTTCATGACAGAAGGCAGTAATAGCTGAGGCCTAGGGGCGTGAGCTGTCTCCTGTCTGCACCACAGAGCCGCGGGTTCGATTACTGTTGAAGCATATCCCTGCTCCGAAGAACTGCAAAAAATTGTTGCAATGCCAGCATCAGGCTCAGGTCGACAGGCCAGTCACAAAAACAATCACCGAATTTGCATAATCAGCGAAAAAGCTAGGACGTAACCAGGAATCGGAGAGCAATTTGCGTGGCCAGTATGGGAGAGTTGGAAGTGGACAACTTGTCCAAAGAATTAGTTCGAATTAGGATCGCAGCATAGCTAGCTGTTAAGTTAAGAGATGTCGTAATTCTGATGGCGTGCAGAAACATTCGAGTTCTATGATTTCATACAGCGATGAAAAGAAGCTGAGGCCAGAGAAAATTGAGAGCAAGTCAAACGTTTGACGATGCCATCACAACGATTCCGAAAAGTGATTAGTTCACCATAGCAGGTGATCTGAATGGTCACGTCGGCAGTTACAGAAGAGGCCTGGAAAAGGAGCATGGAAGGAGCACGGAGGTGGAAGGGTAGGGGATAGGAAGGCAGTGGAAAAGAGGTGACTGGTAGAGAACTCCAGGGCGAGGTGCAGAAGTGGCACGAAAGGCTGAAGGAAGGGTACAACTCTCGCTAAACGTGAATATTCATAAGTTGCTGATCCCCAAAAAAGTGTACTGAGATGATCATGATCGCGGTCGGCCCTGAGGAAAGCATCGAAAGCGCAGAGGACTTCTGATATCAGAGTAACGGGCTAGTCGCTGATGGTAATGCGGATCAGGCAGTAAAAGCACGGATCAAAGCGGCATGGGTGGATGGAGGGTGCCCACGACGTAAGCAAACCAGCCCTTTTCGGCTGGGACCGTATGCTGAATGTTGGGGAGGGGATGGAGTCCCCGACGGTGGACGGACCACTTCAACTCGGTCCTTAGAACCGCCACAATTTGGTGCTTACCTCAGAACTAAGCCTTAAAGAGAGGACGGGTCCGTCCCCTCTCCAAGGCTTAGTCCTGGGGTGAGCAAACCAGCCCTTCTGGCGGAGCTGCTGGACCAGCTGCACCACTTGCGTCAGTACTCTCCTATCGTACCAACCGAGTTGAAGTAAACCGTCGACCGTTGGGGACCCCATCCCCTCCCCAACATTCAGCATACGGTCCCAGCCGAAACGCCAAAAGGGCTGGTTTGCTTACCTCGTGCCCACTAGAATTTTCTGCGATCAAAGGTACATCAGAACGCTCAAAGGGAAATGTACTGGGCAGTGGTAAGGCCTGCGATGCTATACGGCAGCGAGTGCTGGCCCCTGAACAAGAATCACGAAAGGCAGCTTCACTCCGCTGAAATGAGGATGCTGAGATGGGCCTGCGGCTGGACGCGACTGGACAGGGTCAGAAACGAGGACATCACAGCTGTGGTGCAGATTGCCCCTGTCAAGATGCCGGAACAACTTGTGCGATGATATGTACACATGCCAAGAAGGACCACAGCTTAACCATTTAAGAAAAAGAATGGACTTCTTAGGTAAAGCAAACGATCGCAATAAGCCTGAAAGATGGAGACGCCGTCAAAAAGGACCACTCTGAAGTCAGGGCCGCGGCAGAATGCCTCGGACAGGACCAAATAGCGACATCTAACTGCGGAGCCTGCGACTGCCCGGTACTGACGCTAGGGAGAAGGATGCGGTGCATGATGTGCTCGAATATAAATGAGATCACATTGGCTCATGTTGCAGCAGTATATTCGAAAATGCCACGAGAACCTATCGGTGCAACCTTCTACGGCTGATACGATATAGAGAGATAATGTTTGCAAGTGAATAGCACTAGCTTTCATGAGGTAGGTACCTGAAGGCATCAGCAAGGATTTCTTGTGAGATACACGACTAGCTTTACGCTCTGGGGATGAGCACCCTACTCCTACAAGACCGCCCCAGCCCGTCATTTCAGCAACCAACCAGTGAATCCTTGATTCTGAATGATTCTTCATTTCTACTTCTCTATAAGGTTTTTTTCTGTCGTAAATCGTAAACTTGATGTTTACCCACAAGGAAAGGCTCCCAGGTCGCCATGGCCATTCAAGAAAGAGATGTATACCACTAGATGTGCCTTGAACGCTGATCTCAAATCTACCTTCCAAATCTGCTAAACGATTCTCTGAATGGAGTTATGAAGCAAAACAGCGCAACGGTAGTGGTCGGGACTCACAGTCAAAACGTCGTAGGATCGGTCCCTTATCGTCAGTACTGTTTTGCATTCTTCAGAACTAGGCTTCAGTTAACTAGGTTACTGAAAAACTTGGCCCTATTTTCCAAGAATCTAACAGTTGCATTGCTTTCAACGCCCCACCACTACCCTCGCCGACCTAATTTCGACCGTCCATAGTGTGGTTTTCGTAAGTTTGTTTCTCTTAGGAAACTGCGCCTTTTCGCGTGAAACTTTGTTGTCTCTAGTGATCACAACTGACATATTCGTGTTGGGAAAGAATGCCAGAATTTTCGGATTCTTTCGAGCAGAAAAGCTTGGTATGCATCAATTGCACCCGTGTGATGAAAGGATACAACACAAAACGGGATAAAACAGCAGGAACAAATAATGAAAGTTGGAACTTCTCTACCTTGTGCAGAGTAAATGAGAGGCGCCTGGCAACATACACTGTTCATAAAGCTTTACTTTTCTTCGAATCTGAAAACATCAGACAAACAGATCACGAAATGCAATCGGCACATATTTAGTAGTACGATATATCAGCTTTCAGGTGCTTTATGTTACGAAACAATAAATACGAACTTTTAGTCGAGGCAAAATGTTTCATCACAGCTTATTGTCAATAGCTATCACAGACATGATATAATACTTGAAAACACAGGAGAAGGAAAACAAAGGCTGGCAGTTATTACTCTTGCCTACTTCCAATTTCAATGAGACCATAGAAACTTCTTATCTTGGCGAACACTATGGTCAAGTAGGCTGAAAGAGCCACACGCTTAAAATCTTACTACAACAGCTTATGGTGCACCCACTGAGGAAACATCACAGGCAAAGTGTCACATTGTTAGAGCAAAAAAAAAGTTAATTCAGATGAACGGAGGACGATGCTAATGCTAGTTATTGTGCAGTAACCCATTTCTTCTATGCAATTGAACCAGCTGGTGCGAGAAATAAAAGAAATATTTAACAAAATGCTCCCTCCATAGTAAGAGAAAGCGATTGGGAACACGAAGGAAAAGGTTGTGAAAGAAAGGCTGAATACTTTTGTAAAGGAATTTCAGAGAACTTCGAGGCAATGAGGCCTATTTTTGTAAAAAACGCCTGAGAGCATTTTCACTCAAGTCACTATCGTCCTGCTTATTCCCCTAGCCTGGGTTGCTTTGCTATTCAAAACACGAAACTCGTCGAGCTATCGTCTTCCCGATGCCTCTCAACGCTGTTTCGGCCTGTGGGCGCTAAACAACGACTTCTTGTAAACAAGGCAGTAAACAGCAAGTTGCGAAGATACATCTCCAACGGATAAGCCAAAAGCAGGCCTACATGCTCGTGAACAGGTAACCTCTACCCTCAACCACTAAGCGGCCAGTCCTACCAAGGCTCACAGCCCACAAAGCAGAACTCGTTGCTGATTGTTGAGCACGCATCTCACCATCACTCCTACATCGCTTTGGATCACTGTGGAGCAGCTGGTTGACGACGTTGTAAAGATGCAGTCGCATAGCGCATTCGTTTCATCGTCAGTGTCACATTTAGCACGCAATTATTCTCTCGCAATGGTTACAGTAATCACATTTACAGCAAAGAAATGAATGCAGCATCAAACGCGAATAAAACGCCCTCATTACTTAAAGTTATGACCGCGTTCACAGCTTTACTCGTGAGATTAAACGTGGTCATGAACACATACAAAATCACTCATTTTCACCATCCACCATTTCTTTATGCCTAAAACACTACCATACCGTACCCGCAATTATTTTAGCGGTTGAAACGCTTACAGCAACCCATATCAAAGAGGGTGGCTGGAGAGGAGGGCTGAATGGAGGGACGGCGATAGATTGGTTCAAGTGAATTCTGCTAGAGTGAGTTCTGTTTAAGATAAACCTGAAAATGAGTGTCAAAGCATTACTAGAGGTAATCCTTAGAAACTTGGCCGAGCTGCTAGCAGTAAGAACACAAAAATGCGGTAATCATAATCGTATAAACATCGATTATTACTACTCGAGGGAGTCACACAACAGCCATGAGGCAGAAATCCAGAAAAACCTCCAAATCTGCTAGAATCTCATTAATCGCTCGTCTTTTTAACATCGAGGTCAAAAGAATAGGAAGTTCCTGTGTTATTGCAAGCGGCCCAGACGAGACAAATGATCGGCTGCCACGAACAAACAGCCGCGCACTTGAGTGTGTGGGAACCACGTCGTAATACTAGACGGCTATGACGTGATTCCGGAAGCTCAAAAGAAAAAGGAAAAGCACAGGCAAAAAGGCTTACACATATTCACCGGAGGAGGAGCGAAAATACCTAGTCAACAATCTAGGGAGAAAAAAAAAATCGAAATTCAGCCTTCAAAATGAAACCTATACAAACAATTCGGCCTTCACCACCCGTCGGAATGCCGTCACTAAAGATTGCGACGACGAATACATAAAGATGCTAAATATGACTAGAGTCTGCTCCCAATATAAAACATTCTGCTGAGCTGGAAACTGAGCAGAGGAGTAAAAAAAGAAAACCATCGAACCAATCGTCGCCAAAATGATGGCAACCGAGGTGGCGAAATTCTTAGCAATGTTGTCGGCATACTTTATGCATACGGCAACCGAAAGTCCTGAAGTGAAAAAATGTTCATGCAAAGTCGACTACAACTCAACACTATCACGCCCCCTCCCAGGAATACGTACGCAAACTTGTTAGTTTTTATCACCAAATAGCTCTGTGAAGTTTTTACACACACTTTGGAATAACACTAGTCCTAATGACGCTTTGGAAACAAAGATTGGCCCCCAAATTTTGAAGATTCCCTACTTATTTTCTTACCCGAACTTCTAGCCCTGTCTTCCACTATTATCCCATCTGCTTAGCACATTCTATTAATACTCGCTAGCTTCTCCCAGGGTTTTCGAAACTGTCCCTCAAATATCACATGTGTATAGTAGCACTTTTGTATTGAAACAACGTGTGACCCCTCAAAAAACGTATGCTATCCTTCCCCGAAGAAAGAACGAAATATCCCTTTGAATCTCTTGTCTTTCCAACCTGAACCGTTCTAAGAAAGAGCCTTCATATTTGTAAGGGATGGATATGGGAATTGTGCAAAAGTAAGCATGAGCTGAAAGGAGGCTATGGCCGATGTCAGTTTGCGATTCGCTAGCGCCCATGATAGCAGCGCGTACAGTAAAGCTTGATACGCTGTACGCGACGCGATCGCAGGCGCTAGCGAATCCCTCGATTCGCAATGTCTGACATCGGCCTATGTCGTTGTGAACAAATTATGGTGAAGAGTTTTTTGTTCCCCTACCCTGGTGGAAGGATAGCATGCGGCCCAAGTTCGGTAAAAGAGGAGGGAAGGGAGAGGAAAGCACAGTTATACTCCCTCTCAAAAACGAGAAGAGCGTCGGGTGCAGACCATACACCACAAGTGACGACGGCCTCCACAAAATGTAAATGTTTTCTGCCAATGAAATGATTAGCCTGTTGCAGTTGTATTCTATCAGTTGTCACTAATTACAACTATCATTTACCAAAAATCAGCTATCACTATGAACCACTACTAACCAGATTTACTTGGAGGCGTCGTCACTTGTGGTGTATGGTCTGCACCACGCTCTTCTCGTTTTTCGAAGGGGAGGGTACCTCCTCACCGTTCGCTCACTTTAAAATTCCCAAACTAGCTCAAAACTCATATCAAAACTACTTCTTCTGAACATTTCTTCTCACGCGCAAAGGTGAGCGTTAAAGGAATCTTCCACGGAAAAAGCTCCGCCCTCATTACCACAGAAAACGATACCTTAAAGGAATCTTCCACGGAAAGAGTGATCATTTTGTCTTGTGTGTAGGATTAGTATTATCGAAACTAACGCTTATGTTCCGTTCTTTTTGCTATGCTCATGAGGCTAGGGGCCTAAGGGGTATCGTTTTTCTGTGGTAATGGAGGCGGAGCTTTTTCCGTGGAAGATTCCTTTAAGAAGTTAAGGGTAGGAAAGGGATGGAACAAAAAGTTGTCGTATAGCCCTGTTATGCCACCCACGGACTATGACTCGAGCAGCTGTCGTTCATCGTCTACGACACTTTGATTTGTGGCGACATGGCAGAACGCGATGTCGCTCTTCCAGCATTTCAAATTTCGCGTGTAGACTGTAGATGTATTGGTCGGGTTTAAATTCCCTCAGTGAAAAATGTTCAGCGCGATAAGCTAATCAAGAGACTCGAATATCAAATAAGTGAGTTTGTGCATAATTTGGACTCGAAAAAAAATAAGAAAAATTTGATATTATATATTACCAGTTTGGCTGCGCACGCATTCGCGTGCATCACACGGGGGTTCAAACAGGATGATCACTATTCTTTTCTAGATTTTAGTTTTCTGTTCGGTACATCCCATTTACACCGACTATTAGGTCAAACTATATTTTCTATTTCCTACACCGCATTGAGCTACGTGTTTCAGACAGAATCGATCAAAAGACAGTACCCAATCTCTAGGTGCGAACGAAAACAACAATTCCAAGCGACGGCGGTTTTGGAGAGGGTCTTTTTTCGGGGCATGGTATATTTTTCAATTTTTGAGAAGGTTTTCTAGTTGAGAAATTCTGTCTGTGGGCAATGTCTCCCTTTACTGCAGAACTGCTGAGTAAGATTCCAAGGGACGGCGGTTTCGGAGAGGGTCTTTCTTAAGACAGGGTTTTTTTTTCGGAAGGTGGTAAGTCACCAATGTTCTCTCACTATTACTGCAGAGCTCCTGAGTGAGATTCCTAGGGACGATGGTTTCGGAGAGGGTTTTTTTGGGGCAGGGTATGCTTTTCACTTCTGAGAAGGTTTTGTAGTTGAGAAATTGTGTCTGTGGGCAATGTTCTCTCTCTATTACTGCAGAGCTGCTGAGTGAGATTCCAAGGTACGGCTGCTTTGGAGACACTCCTCTTTCGAAATTCATGGGTAACCTCCCCGCATGTCCTGCCCACTGAGACTTCATTTCCTTCGCTGACCTCTATACTTTTTTCCTGGTGTCCAAGACTTCTTGGAACCGAGTAATAATGTTTCGTGCATAACTCCGCCCACTTTTGTGCAAGCTTAGCCCACCAATAGCATTTAACCCCTTTCCCTCCGGCAACCCTTATCCACATTTTTCCCGGTCGCTGGGACTTCTAGGAACCGAGTTATGAGAGTGGTGGCAAACTCCGCCCACTTCGGGTGTGCCACGCCCAGCGTTCACATTCAACCTCTACTCCTCCTCTCACCTCTACACATATTTTTTCAGGTCTCTAAGTCATCTCGGAGCCGAATTATGAGGTCTTGTAGAAGACGTTATGAGTCATGAATTTTGTGGCAAACCCCGCCCACTTTGGTGCACACTTAGCCCACCAATAGCATTTAACCCCTTTTAATCTCTTATCCACTTTATCTAATTTAATTATGAGGTCTTGTACG
>MU874018.1:12873-24208 GCA_036418205.1 Ostertagia ostertagi | reverse complement strand
CCATACTTAATCCGGACATTCAGATGCTTCTTAATGTAATACAGTTCCTTGACACACACAAAAAACATACACACATGCACAAATAACAGAACAAACACACCTAGACACTGACATAGCTCTACTAATGGGAGTATTAAGGATGTACCATGGTTATTGCATGACACGATTTTCTTTTTCTAGCTTAAATAGACCTGAAAGTAGGCGGGAACAGTTCAAGATATTAACGATGCTTTGGCCTAGATTCGCAATAAATGTGCTCAGAAGCAGTAGTTCAAAAAGTTATTGTAACGAAAGCGAGAGCCTTGAATATGATAAGAGCTGGTCGGATATCGGACGTTGCCACCAACTAGCCAAAAAGTTCTCATTAAGACACTCGTGCTCCAAAAAATTTGTTAGGGGCGTGCCGTGACAAATCACCAGTTTGAAGGATTGCTCATCATTTTGCAGCAGGATATCTGTCTGTCTGTTGTCAAATGAAGCAATAAGAGAGCTAATGGAATTACCAACCGATAAAAAAATTGGGGAGTTCGTAGGTCTTCGAGTATCAACCTGAGTCTTTCGCGTGAGAAAGCGACAGCTAGTAATACTAAGGTTGAATTTTGCTGGTACCACCCAGCGTGATGTTATCATTGCGATAATCCACCTCAGCGCCCTCTGAGAGTCTCCATCATCCTCATGATGTTGTCGTGACTGCAAAAAAATGGAGGGAGAGGAGGTGTGAAGGAGAGAGCGAAACCGGAGCGCCAGCAAGCCGGTTCCAGATTATTGTTGAGGTTTCATTCATTCCATGGTGAGGTCATGATTGCAGTGGGACCTCTATTACACAAGTCATGCATTTGGTGCATACGCTTGCTCCCCATAAGGTGTTGGCTTCACAATTGCAAAAGGCATGAAGCAGGGGATGAGAGGTTCAGGCAGGGGACCTCTCTTCGCTTGCATAGAATACATATGCACAAATACAAACAGCAATTAAACGACATGGTATTTATAATGTAGGCCTTGTGCCACATTTTATGTATACTCGATATCCAAGAGTTGGGGTAGGCGTGTCACCGGAAGTGACGTGCACTTGATAGAAGCTATGTGGATAAGCTGCTTCCACATACATCGCTGGATATCAGCAAAGCATGCTGGCAACAGCTTATCCACGCAACTTCTATCAAGTGCACGTCACTTCCGGTGACACGCCTACCCCAACTTTCGGATATCGACTGTAGTGTTAATACTACGGAGCAGTGCTGCTGCATCAAAAAAAGTGATGTGTTCTTTAGGCTCCAAAGAAAGCATCACCCGTATGGGAGTCGCAAACTTCTCCGGAACGACTATCAAAGCAGGTATGTTTCACCCTGTAGCTCACTCGAACGCTTTCCCTCGCGTTTACATAGAGTAGTTAGACGTACGTACATAGAGAGGTTAGGGGTACGCAACTACGGTTTGACTTTTTTTAGCAACGAGTTTATGAAGACGAGGTTGAAGTGGAGATACCCATGAAGGTTAGTGTATGGTCAGAAATTCTCGGTCTATTGTCGCTTTCCAGTTGCAACCGACGGCGGTCATCGGTCGTCATCATTGTTATCGGTTGTTATTACTTTTGAACCTTCATCATCTCCGTTCTCGTGGGAACATTTTTATCGTCCCCCCCCACCCCAAAGTCTGCTTTGCATCTGAAGCAAGGGATTTGCGAAATTACTGTCAAACATACATTTATATACTGAATTCCTTTAGGAGGCTGCTGTTACATCAGCATCAAAAACTTTTTGCGCGTGGCATTCGCTCTGAATGTGTTCTATCCAGTCAGACTCGCATTCGCCGCTCATGTTTTTGGTAAAAGTACGCAGACAAAGAGTCGCGTTTCTTTTTTCCCTCTCATTTTTTCTCTTTCAAACGTCTCTTCCCATGGAAACTAAGGGGTTTTTCTGTTAGGGTTGTTCCATAATTAGTGAAGCACTTTGGTTATTTTTCAGTTCTAATTTTTTTCTTTTTTATCCGAATTACTTGCTCATCGGAACATACTGTTATCTACAAAATATTGCCTTCGAATGGGGAGCTAGTCGCTCTTTTTTTTGGAATTCCGTGGCTTATGGACTGAAGAAAGATCGGACGTCGGGTCTGAGATCATGTCACTTTGCGCGAAATTTCTTCCCAACAAGGATTGGTGAATTGGTCAGTCCGGCCATTTATAATGAGATGTTATAGTCCGGTAGATGCGTCTCAATGCGTCTTGGGACGCTGGAAGTACAAAATCCTTGGTTTTCAATATTTGCGGAAAGATTCTCTGAAAGAAGTTACGAGGGAATATTCTCACTGTGGCTTTTTCACTGTGGTGCCCTTTGTATTCCCTATCTCCCCACAGGTTCGCATAAAAAGAGCCAGAAAGCGCCTAGCTGATTGGCCAAGTTGTCCAGTGGACAGCTCTCTTAATTCATAGTGAGAGAGGTTACATGATCGGATCCCCGATGAAAAACGCCGGTATTTTTTTGCCATTTGTTTTTATGGCTACTCACACGAGCCCACGAAAAGCTGTTTTCTAGTTATTTATTTTGTTGAATTTGCGTCCCCACTTGACCGTAAAGAAACAACAAACGGACCCACATCGTGAGGGAGCCAAGTTGGTGCGTCGCAATTGGAGGTGGGATATGACGTACTACAGCTGCACTTACTGAATTAAAGGGTTCCCTTCAACAAAGGTTACTCGCAAAAGCAGATGGCAACGGGCGGCCCCATCTCGCTGTGGATGAGGTCTTTGACGTCTGCGACAGGAAGGGTAGTGTTGGAAAATGAAGTTAGTTTCGGTTGAAATTGTCAAAGTTTCTTGTCGCGTCCAAGTATTGAATGATATTTAGGGTGCCAGTCAAGGCATGGAAGGCGCTTGGAGAGTTCGGGATCAGATGGCTTACCCAATTCCTGAACACGGTAACCACCGAAGGAAGGATGCCGGATGCCTGGAGAACAAGCACTATCGTCCCCATCTTCAAGCAGACTAAGGGTGACGCATTTGGGATAAATGTTACCTACTACGCAAGCTAAATCAACCCCGCGTTATAAGTAAGTTTGATCTGGATAAGTAGTCGCATACATCGAGATTGTTAGTGTGTACCAGTGAAGTCTAGGTCGGACTCGACCAGGACTGAAAGAGAGTTCTAGTGGTCCCAAATACCGATTATTGTCTCCAGGGGCAGTACGGGTTTATTCCTGGAAGATCCACAACGGATGCCATCTTCATCGTCAGGCAAGTAATGGAAAAGTATAGAGAGAAGCGCCGGCCTTGCTACCTAGCCTTCCTCGACCTGGAAAAGGCGTTCGACCGTGCCTACGAGCAGGGCAACGTAGTGTCCGAGTGTTCTGCTCCATCGGAACGAAGCGCTGCTAGAATATTCACGTGTCATAAACTCTGGCTGGTGAGCGGGACATGTACTGAAAGGGAGCTTAAGAAGGCAAACTATACGGCACCCGCTCACAGTCATGATAAATAGACGGTAGACGTACCGGTTGGGCCGATGCAACCAAGGAATGTCAGCTCTGAAAGTCCCTTGTCCTCGTCTTCTCAACCTAACGCTAAATTGCCATTGACGTGAATGGAAATCTCCACTGCGAGGTAAAGAATTTCCAACTTTCTATAAGACCAATTTCTGACGCTGACGACCATTAGCCCTATAGCGCGGAGAGCAGAGAAGAAACTATAGACCAGGAGTGTGCCAGAAAATGGCAGAAAGGTCCATGGCAGAAGTGGGCTCCGGGTTCTTGAATGTCAATGGAGAAGGGACCATTAGTTCCTGAGCTCTGTGAAGGATTAATGCCCAGGTACAGAGCCAATTGTGGGCGGGAGTTTGGAATGCATCGAAAGGGTGAAGCACTTCCGATACCTTGGGAGCGCTTCAACTGCTGACGGAAGTGTGGATCAGGCAGTGAAGGCACGAATCAACTGGAGGCCTGGATAGAAGTGGATGGGAGATGGAAAACCTGCGACCGTGGAGATGCTCCAGCACAAGGCACTAAAAATGAAGGTGTTTTTATTAAGGTTCTGTCCCGGACAGTGCGTATAGGGTGCCTGTGCTCGATTCCTACACGGCAGCTTGGAGTGCTTGGCCTGTGGCTGAACCAGTTGAACCTTGAGTTCTCACAAACGGTGCTGCCGCAATTCACCTAGCTCTTAGCTCCGCCTCGAAAAACTGAGGGATGCTAAGCAGGGCGAGTTGGGCCTGCTCGTGGTACTTCGCTCGTGACCAGCTGGTCAAGAAGGGAAGATGCCGGAGCTGTCAGTGAAGACTGCTCATGTCCAGCTTGAAGGTGACGGAGAACATACGACTGCGAATAAGGTGGTGAGTGGTATGTGCACGTGCTGAGGAGGCCACAGGATCATCCGATAAGAACAGCAATGGACTTCGAAGCACAAGGCAAGCGGCCGCGAGGAGCCCCAAAGAAGAGGTGGAGAGACGTCATCAAGAAGGACCTCACTGAAGGTGGGGGTCACAGCAGAAGATGCCCTGGACAGAACAACATGGCGACTGACAAAGACAGCGGACCCTGCGACTGCGCGGGACTAACGCTAGGGAGAAGAAGAAGAAGCGTCCCACTTGACATATGGATAAGGCAGACTCTACAATTTCCTTCTCGTCATAAGGCTATGCGAAACATGAGTACAGACATTCAGAGATCACAAAGAGAGTAAGCAAGCTGGAGCATGGAGATGTTCCCGGCCTTTTGACCGGTCGCGGTACGGTCGTCGGCAGAATCCTCGTTGCTCCTCTCGTCCTCGCTCCGCCCCCTCGATCGTCTTCGAACCGTCCGACATCTGGAAACATAATGCCTAAGCGATCAAAAGTAAACATAGGATGTCTAGGTCTAGAATAAGCTGATGACCTAGGTAGATAACATAAGGAGAGAATAAATGTAAACAGACCATTATTTGAACTTTCCTAACCGTTAAAAGGTTTTCTGTTGTGATGACCTCTGCATACGGAACAAAACTTAAAGACACAGGCTCATAAGTATACAAAAATCTCCTGAGATCAAAAATCTAAATTCTCCTCTTCATAGCACAGTAAACACTGCATATATTCCTACCGTGCCACCTCTTAAATTTTTGGAATGGTTTGGCTTTCCTATGGGCTACGGATGATCGTATGACTCGACAAGGCACATGTACTGTTCTATCTTCACTACGATATTTTTGCCATTATTCTCCTATTGAGTACAGAGCTACAGAGTCGGATGTGATAGATGTCGATGGCAAGAAAACGTAGAGAAGGAGGGGTACATGTGCCACATTTGGGAGACTTGCGTACTCTCGAAGCTCTGAGAGGAGTCCATTGCTCTAGGTGTTGATGGAGGTGACACGGTATAAATATGTATATGAGGTGTAAGTGAGAGTACGCATTAAAGAGAAGGTATTCGACGTGGGAGGGGTGGTATAAGTTAATGGGTGCTGTACAACGTTAACAAATTGGAGGAGTGCTCTGTTGTCGTCGAGCATTTCGACTCATAAAAAGCAGGAGAGTCCAGCGTGGCCGGACATCTCGACTGGTACAACGTAAATTTCATAAACAGTGGTGTAAAAGGCGACGAATGAAAGAAAAAGCAGAAAAAAACAGGAAACGATCACAAAAAAACAGAGTGGACAAATATCTCAGTGGCGCCAGTATCTCAAGACTGATGGGTTGTTTGTTTATTAGTCTATTTGTCCTATCAGTTTCTTTATTACGACTGCTAATATAAAAATTGTTTTGCAGGGAGAGAAGAGCTTCGCTAAACCGGCTTATCAGGTGAGCGGATTTTACAATAATGATGTTTCAGTGTACATCTGCCATACAAGGACCCTAGTATCGAGTGTGTGATAACATTTGTCGCCTTCTTTTTCAGGCTCCGGTGAAACCACCACCAAAGCCGGCTGTACGTAGTGAAGATCAGAGAGCTCCACGCGAAGTTCAGAGAGCACCAGAAGAGCCGCCAAGACCGGTACATTATATTTCAAGCTTGCATTTGATTTTTAGGTTTTTCATGTCAACGTTCAACCTACAACGCCGTAAATATTTTTAGAAGCGAGTATATGAGGACGAAGTTGATGTGGAAATACCGCTGAAGGTTAGTGTAGTCTTTTTTTATTACCTCCCGTGCTTCAATCCCGCGTAGTCGCCGGATTCGTTACGTTTGTCAACGTTTGCTATAAACCTTCCACAGCGTAAGACCTCAACATCACCTTTAAAGTGGTTCCGGTTATCGTTTACTTTTGAATATGTTCCTCATGCGTTTTCGACTCTGGAACGGATTAGCCATGCATTATGTTAGTGTCCTTGATTTTATTTTGACCTTCACGCTACGGTACATCCGCATTTTTTCATTCTCTTATGGGGCAGACAAGTCAAGACATGTCATACCACACTTTCGCATGGGGCAGGCTAGTTTTCCTAAATCTATTTGGCGTTTTCTCCTGTTCCACAACGGTCCATGTACATTATTGAATCCGAAAAACTATTCTTCATTACTGATAATGAAAACGCTGAAGGATTGATGCCTATTGATGAGAGAATACGAAAAAATGTTGAAGCAGTACGCGCACAACGGCGGTCGTCAACGTGTTAAAGAGAATAGGGGAACAAAACACCACCTTGTGATACACCGCTGAACACAGTCATAGATTCGGATCACACACAATTAACCCGAACAGAATAGGAACGATCACTGAGGAGGGGCTTGGACCCAAGCCACAATCCCAGAGTAAATCTGGTGGAGCCGCTTTTGTGTTGACCATACACTGAAACTGCCTATGAGCCTTATTAATTATTATTACGTCTTTTAGCAGTTCTTGACCCCGTATTCCAAAAACGCTTATCTTGGCTTGCAAAAAGCGCCTTCGGTTGGAGCAGAATCCATCACGATCCACCTTTGCCGGCGAAAACAGTTCAAATCCGGTTTTTACAGTCTGCTGGTGTCGTAGTTTGAACTGTGCCTCAGTAGTATTAGTCACATTGGCCTAACGCTAGCCCAATTGTCTTTTTGAAATCTATTAGATAAATATGGAACTTCAGAGCTACGGAAGAAGACATGCTGGCTTGCTAGCGAAGTCGCCATCCGCACAATCACTGGTGGAATCTGATGTGATTTTTTGATTTACGTTTCTTTTAATAGATTATCGAATACATAGTTAGCTTACAGACCTAAGGCTGCATCTGTGCTTTTATGCAGCGCAAGGCATGGCATCCATCGAGTTCGTGTTCTTCATTCATCGTTCACTTCTGAAATGACTGTGTGCATGTCACTTAGCGGTGAAAAGCAACATTCATATAAGTATTGAATCATACTGATCCTTCATAAAAGAGACGAGCAATCCCATTACGCGGTGATTAAGCACGGGGGTACTATCATGGAGCTGTTCTAATTTGACAACGTTCGTGACGGATTTCGCCGTGTGCGTTGTCACTTTCTGGAATCGGTTTTCAGAATGACGACACTGCAAGCGAAACGAGCGTGAAAAATGAATCTTTGGTGAGCTTCCAGTGACAAACGTAAGGTCTCAACAACAGTCATGATTTAATACTTCAGGCTACAGTACAAACCAGTGCGCCTTTGGTTCCAGTACTCCCGTCAGCTGAGGCCGATGTATATGCATCTTACTGCTTTTTATAACAGACTTGGAGCTGCCGTCTATAGAACTGTCTGGGCTTGGATGAGTCTCTAATCTCAAATGCAAGTTTATCAATAAAAGCAGCGGAGTGGTTCAACACGTTGGCGTTGCATGCTTTGGCTTTTCCGGTCGCGGAGCAGGACCGATTCTGTGAGCAAGCCCCCTGACTCCTAACTACGAAATATCCTGTAGTGAATGCACAAAGCATAAATGTCATAGAATAACTTCGGCAACGATCAAAGCGAGATATCTGGGGTATTACTAGAATTTTTTCAAGAGGATCTATCATGACAATGCGAAAATTCATCAACTCTCACTGTGAATGACGTTTACGGAACTTTAAATGAAGATATGTATGTGCAGTTCATATCCGACGGTTGGGGGGAGGTCCCACGGACGTACCAGCGCTGCGGCCGCGACAACGCGGGGATGGAAGGTTGCCGTATCCCAGTGATTGAGTGGTGTCTGAGCAATCCGTCCTGCCGTCTGCATTCCTCCGCATGCACACTATCTTAGCAGTACGACGCAGCCTTTCCATCTGCGCTCTCGCCTGTCGATCAATCGAAATTTATCAGCTGTTTTGAGCTGAATCCAACTAAATTCTGCTAATACTGCTAATTGCACGCTTCTTTTTCACAGGTAAGTAAGTTTTAAACATGCTAATTTGCTTCTGCATGTCTTCTGATTGATTTTATGTCAACCATTGCCCCATTAGTAGCAATTATGCTTATTTTGTGTTTTTTTTCATTTTTTAATTTTGATTTAACTCGTTCTTCGTGGTGGTGTCTTGATGTGTTTATTGTCAGGAACACGGTGCTACCGTAGTTGAGGGGGGGGGGCACGCGGCGGCGCGGCGCTCTGTTCGTCTGCTCCTCCAAGGCTTAGTCCCAGGGGCAGTTACTATTTCGCCATCACGTGGCAGTTTCGAAATACGCGCCATCGGAGGACTAAGCCTTGAGGAGCAGACGAACAGAGCGCCGCGCCGCCGCGTGCCTCCCCCCCCCCCCCTCAACTACGCTAGTACCGGGAACACTTCTTAACAGGCACTATCATGAAGAACGATTTAAATCGAAAGAGAAAAAATAAAAAAAAAAATAAGCATAATTGCTGCTAATGAGGAAATGGTTGACATAAAATCAATCAGAAAACATGCAGAAGCAAATTAGCATGTTTAAAACTACTTACCTGTGAAAAAGAAGCGTGCAATTAGCAGTATTGCAGAATTTAGTTGAATTCAGCTCAAAACAGCTGATAAATTTCGATTGATCGACCGTGGCGAGAGCGCAGACGGAAAGGCTGCGTCGTACTGCTAAGATAGTGTGCATGCGGAGGAATGCAGACGGCAGGACGGATTGCTCAGACACCACTCAATCACTGGGATACGGCAACCTTCCATCCCCGCGTTGTCGCGGCCGCAGCGCTGGTACGTCCGTGGGACCCCCCTCAACCCGTCGGATATGGACTGTGTGTATGTACGTCGATAGAGCGTGGAACGCTGGCACGAAATACGGGAACAAAAATTGCAGTATGACCTTGCCAAGGAAGTTGTGAGCAATTCAAATTGGCCGAAGCGGATGCAATTTTTGCCGTCATGTTATTATCCAATCAAGGGTTTTTTCATGGACAAAAAATAGCTAAAATAGCTGCCACTATCGTGATCTTAGGCATCATTCTACCTGTTTATATTCCAGTGACTTTTTCGGGAAAAGCTGTGGCGCCAATATAGCACCAAGCCATTATAGAATACGAGCTCTGCGCGCAAAACTGCCGAGCGTTTAGGTTACGTGTGGGTAGGGTTGAAACGAGCCGACGTTCTTTTTCGCGGCACCATTAGAGGTCCTCGAAATCAATCCAGCTATCTACAAGATGCCTAATCAAAAGAAGGAGTACGAATCCAACCACATCTAAATACTTGACGGAAATGCACTGTGACATTCTCGTTGTTTGCATGTTCTGGTCGACCTCGTTCGATTTCTACCATTTTCGGATCCTGCTTACGACTTTTTCTTCTTGTAAGATAACAAGGAGTTTGCCCTCAGTCGAATTTGATACTGGTTGGGTGGGTCATGGTTGGGTAGTAACAGCATCCATTAATGTTTTCATTTTCGATGTTAGAACTCGACTTTCTCTGAAACTTTGTTGCCCATAAACGTGAGGAGATGTCCTCATCTCGAATAAAAGACTGATTTTTGGCGCAAGCCATCGGTTGCTATTTCGTTGTTTCAGCTTTCTCCCACCTAATTCGTCCGCTGAAGAATGGAATATCTTACGAATAATAGAAAGCCAACCGACTCATCAAAATCTTACCGTCGACATCTTACACACAGGAAGCGATGATGTTTCAAACCACAGAAATGACAGCCTTTTTGATTCCGCCTTTTTTACCCATGAGAACCTTTTCTGGATATGAAGAGGATGGCGAAAACTCGCACTTAGGCTAGATGCAAACTCATATCTAACCACATGCAGAGCGAGAATAGTACTACTGATACTTGACGACGACGTAGAGGTTACCGTTGCCTAAAGGAATCTTCCGCGGAAAAAGCTCCGCCTCCATTACCACAGAAAAACGATACCCCTTAGGCCCCTAGCCTCATGAGCATAGCAAAAAGAACGGAACATAAGCGTTAGTTTCGATAATACTAATCCTACACACAAGACAAAATGATCACTCTTTCCGTGGAAGATTCCTTTAAGGTATCGTTTTCTGTGGTAATGAGGGCGGAGCTTTTTCCGTGGAAGATTCCTTTAATGTTCGTGATGCTATATAGCCGACTTTATCACAAACTCCTTGGTATGTTCATTTTGCAACATTGCTCTCCATTTTTTCACGGTGTTCCAGCCTCTGTCGGTATATCTAGGTCTTGTATCAAAGTTTTATACGAAGATGCATACCTTCCCTGGTGAGTGCTGATTAGTGATCTGGGTAGCACATGTCTCAGGTGCTTGCAAAATGCTGTTACTGCTGCTCCTTTTTTGGTGAAATACTTCCTCATATCCATGCTTGATTAGCGTTTGAAATGAAAACTAAATAGTAAGCGCATTTTTGGACAACACTTGCAAACTGACGTCATCGAGACTTGAATTTATGTTCAGCTATCCTTTCAAGTGATTAAATTTCGGCAAAATCAAAGAGAAAAGACAAACTATGACCACACTTGTTCTCTACGAATTATATGGCTTTCCAGGATTCATTAGAGAATTTCATTCTTTAGCGTAAAGAGAGATAAAGTGTTATTTTTGGGTGGCAGTAGAATCGTCCAACAAATAAGGCAGTTCTCTTGTCAGCAGCTCTTAACTTACAACTTCATTTCCGGTTTTGAAGTGAGAATGTTCTAATGAAACGGATGAAACGTTATGCATCTATGATTTATCCTTCGTGGTAGACTTCACACGACCGGCTTTTAGAGTCCATCTAGTACTAGTGTTAGTGCTAGTACCAGTACCAGCAATGAGGAAGTAAAAGTGGAACGTCCCTTAGTAAGCTTTCCACTCATGATACTTCTATTCAACAGACTAGGCAATCAACCTTTGTTTACTCCAGTGCGCAAGTCCACCGTATACTTCGATGGGTGCAGTCGCAACATCGCAACCAGAACCAGTATGTCTATCTGTAGGCAACTCTTCCATAATTTTCAAACTTCGCTAATGAGTCAGTGATGCACTGTGACATCTTAACTTTATTTTCTAGTTTGGAAGTGAGAATGTTTTGCT
>MU874018.1:0-12773 GCA_036418205.1 Ostertagia ostertagi | reverse complement strand
AGACCACACTTGTTCTCAACTGTGAATTATATGGATTCATTAGGGAATTTCATTCTTTAGCGTAAAGAGAGATAAAGTGTTATTTTTGGGTGGCAGTAGAATCGTCCAACAAATAAGGCAGTTCTCTTGTCAGCAGCTCTTAACTTACAACTTCATTTCCGGTTTTGAAGTGAGAATGTTCTAATGAAACGGATGAAACGTTATGCATCTATGATTTATCCTTCGTGGTAGACTTCACACGACCGGCTTTTAGAGTCCATCTAGTACTAGTGTTAGTGCTAGTACCAGTACCAGCAATGAGGAAGTAAAAGTGGAACGTCCCTTAGTAAGCTTTCCACTCATGATACTTCTATTCAACAGACTAGGCAATCAACCTTTGTTTACTCCAGTGCGCAAGTCCACCGTATACTTCGATGGGTGCAGTCGCAACATCGCAACCAGAACCAGTATGTCTATCTGTAGGCAACTCTTCCATAATTTTCAAACTTCGCTAATGAGTCAGTGATGCACTGTGACATCTTAACTTTATTTTCTAGTTTGGAAGTGAGAATGTTTTACTTAAACAGATGAAACGATGTGCATCCATAATTTATACTTCGTATCAGTCTTCACACGACTAGCTTTCAGAGACCGACTAGTGATAGTAATAGTACTAGTGCTAGTGCTAGTGCTAGTGCTAGTACTAGTACTAGCGATGAGGAAGTGGAAGTGGAATTTCCTTTGGTAAGCTTCCCACGTATAATATTTCTTTCCAACGAATTAGGCTATCAACCTTTGTTTACTCCAGTACGCAAGTCCACCGTGTGCTCCGATGGGTGCAGTCGCAACAGCGCAACCAAAAGCAGTCTGTCCACCTGTAGGCTACTCTCTTCCATATTTTACCAACTTTGTTAATGAGTTTGTGACGCACCTCCAGGCAATAGCCTTTTTCATACTATAGCTCAGAAATCTTCAGACTCTTCTGTGCCCTCCTAGGCTCCTTCGTGATGTGGACTGATAGCCGCCGTAATCTATGACGTCATTAGCGCTCTAATTCAGGACACGGGCTCTGTCAACGCCATCGCAGCTTCTACCAGTGAACGCGCAGCTCCTTCCAGTGAACTTGCAGCTCCACCGACTGTATCAACGCAAGCAAATGTGCGCTGTCAATTCAATACACAAGATTCGTTTGTAATTTCCTCATTACGAATGGCTTTGTCATGAAAAGCCATGAAGCATAATTACAACACAGCTTCTTTACTTTAATTCATTAATCACCATCTGTAAGTATATCCATTTGTAAGTATTAGTTTGTGAGGGAAGGTCTTGCTGTTCCGGACCGTGGAGACTTAGTGTGCATATCTCAACTCAAACACAACGTTTTCGTTCGTAGTAAAAACCATCACAACCAGCTCTTCCTTGCTTCTATCATGTGGGTAAACCAGTCTGTCCTTTGAAAGTGCTCTGGTACTAGAGGCGATGATCTCGGCGAAGGTCGTTTCACCATCATGTTAGATTTTTTCTCATTTGTGGCGCTATGAAGACGGGTGGGAAAGTGGCACTGAATAGGTAAAGGTCTGATGAGTATAGAACAGTTGTGGCAGAGCTAACATTCCAGATAGCTCTTTTTTGCTGGGTGGTCCTGCGGTCGGCGGTTAAGGTGCATTATGGAGTAGAGTCGGCCCACTTATGGCAGCCTTTGCTGTATGCAAGCGTCAAGACTTCGGGGCATTCTGACGCCATGCCAACCATGCCAAGAATAGTCCCTCTGGGACAATTTTTCCTGTGCTCGAAAGGCAGCGCCTGCTGCAGACCGAATAACAGGCACCACAATCTTTTTGTGCAGCTTCACCTTTGCGGGTTTTGTTGACCCTAGTCGTGATCAAACGACTCAGCGGGGTTCACAGTTGTTGTGAAGAACCCCTTCCACATTGGAAGTCACAATCAGGAAAAAAGACGGGTCATTCTCGAAACAAGATAGAGGAAGGTCTGATGGCTCTTCGGAACCGCGCTTTTTTGCGGCAACCCTTTATTGAGTTTTGCGAACTTTTCCATCTACTCGCCACGTAAAGCCACAAAAAGTTATCCTTAATCCAGTAGCGACCTTCCCTACATTGCCAAGCACATTGGTCCTATCATATGTTTCAGCGAAATTTTGCCAACGTTTGTTATCCAACAGCCACTCTCACCATCTTCGAGGCTTTCGCCACCGCTACAAAAGCTTTCCAAACTATCGCTGCACAGCTTTTTATGCTTTAATTGCTACTTCGAACAAATGGTTCATACCATTGACTGATCCAACTCCTTTCTGCCCCAGTTCGAGTGAGAAGAAGGAAATCGTGCGCATTCGCTTGTTCAGTATGTTGTATTCAAGGGTCTGAAAAAGTGAAAGCAATAGACAGAGAGCAACGCCGGCTCTTCTTCTGAATAAAGCAAGAACCACGCTTTCTAAGAGGATGCTACTGAATCAGTCTTCCTATGGCCGATGTCATAGTTTGCGAATCGAGCGATTCGCTAGCGAATCGAACGTTGCACCAGCGAATCGAACGTTGCACCAGCGAGTCGAACGATGTACCAGCGAGTCGAACTAGGTACCAGCGACTCAATAGTGGCGGGACCCAACGTTCAAAGGAAGCCCGCCACTTTCAAACAGTGTCACGTGACAGTGGACGCTGTTTGAAAGTGGCGGGACTTGACAGTGGACACTGTTTGAAAGTGGCGGGCTTCCTTTGAACGTTGGGTCCCGCCACTATTGAGTCGCTGGTACCTAGTTCGACTCGCTGGTACATCGTTCGACTCGCTGGCGCAAAGTTCGATTCGCTGGTGCAACGATTCGCTGGCGAATCGCTCGATTCGCAAACTATGACATCAGCCTGTAACTTATTGTTAGTCAGAAATGAGGTATTGTAAGTTGAACTGTCGAAGACGGCATGAACTTTCCTTACAATCTAATACTTGAAGCACGTCTATTTTGCTCCAAAGTGAAAACGGCACTATATTTATCATGGAGTAGTTTACTCTCAACAAAGACCCAGTTATAGTGTGGTATTAACTCACGTGGAGCAGTTATGTGATATTCTGTTTTTGCTGACTCGTTTCATTGTCGAGTCAGTTTCAGAGCGTTCCCGACAGTGGTGAGGTAGACGTGGAATTTCCAGCGGTGAGGTCCACAACTCCGTAGCCGCCGTAGTCTGGAGCATCATTCGTGCTATCATTCAGGACATGGGCTCAGTCAACTCCATCGCGGCTTCCACTACTGAATCCTCAGCTCCAACGACCGTATCAACGCAAACACATGTGCGATGTTAATTCGATAACGCAATTTATATTCATAGCTTCCTCCTTATGAAAGATCTCGTTATGACGACACCTAAGACAGTGCGAATCCATGTTGCCGGGAAAGTGGATTGTTGGATTTCAAGCTCCTTTCTCCACTATGTAGACGCTTTGCAATATGGATTTATTGTGTCTTCGTTGGATGAGAAACGCAACTGTGTCTTCGTGTTGGGACCGATTAGTTTTTCTTTCAGTGCCCCGAAGCAAAACCCTTTTCCTCTCAGCTCCTCCAAGAAGCAGAATCAATTCCTGTAAGTCGTAGTACAACGAAACCACAATGTCTGGACTCGATACTAGGGTAATCTTACGTGGGGGAACTTCATTATCGAGTCAGTTTCAGAGCGTTTCCGATGGTGGCGAAGTGGATGTGGAGTTTCCAGCGGTAAGGTTGACATGACTCAGTGTCGCCATAATCTGTGTCATCATTAGCGCTCCACTCTCATTTAGGACATGGGATCGGTCAACGCTATCGCAGCTCCTACCACTGAGCCCACAGCTCCACCGATCGCATCAATACAAACAAATGTGCGCTTTCAATTCAATATTCTCCTTTTATTAGTTTCCTCTATGAGAATGGCTTTCTCATGTTAAACCATGGCGAAAATCACATTGACTGCGTCTTTACCTTTAGAATGCTCTGTTTATCCTTCTCTAATACAACACATTTCTATTGCTCCATGAAAGCAGCACTATATGGATCTATACTAATTAAAGCAACAACCCCAGATTGAAGGTGGGGTAAAGCGGTCCATAATGAAATGCGGAAGACGATTTGACTGGAACTGAAAAAAAGAAGCAAAGAAAACCGTCGATGTGCCCTCAAATAAGGACGAACTTCCTTAACTTCCTGCGGTTGCTAACTCCTTGCCAGCAGTAAGACCGCGGTCACACTCGGCGACGGACAAGCGATGGAGCGATCGCGTCGCTCCATCGCTTATCCGTCGTCGAGTGTGACGGTGGTCTAAATAACGTACTCATAAGACAAACACAACAAACGTAGAAGACAAGCACTTAACAACAAACATTTGAACAAAGATGCTAAGAAAATCAAACCGAGCAATCAAATCCAAAATAGACACAACTCTATAGCTCTCCCATGAATGGTTATAGCAAAGGC
This sequence comes from Ostertagia ostertagi, assembly GCA_036418205.1. Lineage (NCBI taxonomy): Eukaryota > Metazoa > Nematoda > Chromadorea > Rhabditida > Trichostrongylidae > Ostertagia > Ostertagia ostertagi. The sequence continues at coordinate 8,341 of MU874018.1, read as the reverse complement.
GACCAAAGAAGGACGCTTGGCTCGGCTCCAACTGTCAAGGTGGAAGCAGCCATAAGAACAAGCCTTGGTGGGGACAGGGACTATGTGATGGGTGAGTCAATTACAGTGTGGCAAAAGTTAGAATGAATGGAATCACAGTAGTAATGAACCGCTTCTAGGAGAGAGAGAGAGCGCAGGCGGTAACGTAAAATTGATGCAGTTGAGCATCGAGCACATGTAATCCTTGAACTATGCCACATGTTCTCGCAGCCAGTCACGCGATCTCTACGGCTAGTAAATGGGCGCTTATTGTTAGACCAAAATGCGACGCAGCGGAGCTGGCTCCTAACTAGCTCCTCATGAGGGTTTCTAAGGTCAGTTTTTGCTTCAGCGACATTTCGTATGTTTTCGGCTAGAGCTCAGGCATCTTTTCACAGCACGAGTTGCAGAAGTATGGACCCATCTGGGGTTGTTGCTTCAAATCGCAACGTTAGGACCCGGTCATAGTGTAGTTTTGTACTTACACGTGAGGGATTCGGGCAGTTCTGTTTTCACGTTGACTCGTTTCACATTCGAGTCAGTTTCAGAGCGTTCCTGACAGTGGCGAAGTGGATGTGGAACTCCCCGCGGTGAGATCTGCATAGCTTAGTAGCCGCCGATGTGACATCAATATGATTCAGGACATGTTCTCAGTCAATACCGTCGCAGCTTCTACCAGTGAACGCACTGCTCCAACGACCATACCAACGCAAGCACATGTGCGCCGTCCATTCGATAAACTCAATTCACTTTCGTAGCTTCTTCTATACGAATGACTTTGTTATATAAAGTCGTGGCGACAATGACACTAACTGCGGCCTTTACGTTGAGATTGATCTGTTTATCCGTCCGTAAGTACAAAGCACATTCTTGTGCTCCGAGTGGGAGCGCCACTAAATAGAATATGAACCGGTTAATCGCAACTTAAAGACCCTGTTATAGTGTAGCCTTGTAGTTACTCACCTGGGGGATTCGGGTATTTCTGCTGACTCGTTTCACATTCGAGTCAGTTTCAGAGCGTGCCTGACAGTGGCAAAGTGGATGCGGTGCTCCCAGCGGTGAGATTCACATGGCTCAGTAGCCGCCGTCTCCTTTGAGATCACTAGCGCTTTGATTCAGGACATGGGCTCAGTCAAAACCGTCGCAGCTTCTACCAGTGAACGCACAGCTCCAACGACCGTACCAGCGCAAGCACATGTGCGCTGTCCAGTACGCAATTATCTTTCGTAGATTCCTGTTTGTTTTTGGCTTTGAAATGGTGAAAGGGATAATGAAGTGAAAATCACATAACTGCGTCTTCACGTTGAGATTGATCTGCTCGTCGGAAGTCGGTCGGAAAGTTCCTACCGTTTTGTACAATGAGTACTTTTTCGCGTTTTTTGATGTCTCTCATCGTAATTGCCCAAAGAAAGTGGTCACTATAAATCCTATGGAGACGATAAGCCTGTGAGACGATAGCTGGCGCTTGAGGAGTCGCCTTATCACCCGTAGGATGAGGCGCCAAGCCACTTCTGACAAGCAGCTACACCCACGTACCAGACGCGGAAGACCTTTGCAATAGCGGGTACGAGACTTGACACCGTTATGGTTATCATCCGATTTTTCTGGAGTGCACCTCATTCCAAGCAGCCGTGTTTTCTTATCTTACTTTATGGCAACTTCCATGGGGTTGCGCTCATCCAACACTCGTCTATCTCACCATCAGATCTTATCGGTTGATAACGCGTAGAAGCAACTCCACCTGGTAGCCAGCGTAATTGTTCTTTTAGCATATTGACGACAATGCGAGTTTGCTGTTTTTGGCCATGTGGGACCGACGCGATTTTGCGACCGCATTTGTCGCGGTATACATATCCCCGCACGGTCCAACAAGGCCCGTTTTTGGAAGCTCGAACGTATAAACAACTTTAGAGAGCGGTGACTAAGTAAGTTAGCTTACATGATAAAAGCACAAACAAAGTGGCTCCTCCAGCAGAAGTTTCGATTGAGTAAATGCCTGTTCAGGTTTACAAAATGGATCAAATTGTTGATCCAGTGGACCACAAAGTTTATACTTATACCAATGTCCAACCTATAAAACAGAAACAAGAAGCTTTGGATGGAGTCCTGCGTCTGCGAAAAAAAACGATGGAATAAGTGCGGGAGACATATCCCCGCACGGTCCGACGTGATTGCAAATATATCCCCAGCTCTGTAGTCAATGTGTTAAGGGTAAAGGTTTTCGGCCGCACTAACGAGGTTTCTCTCATGGGTATAGGCGCTAGATCCGCAACCAGAGGTCGCGACATCTTGGCACCTCGAAACGCCTCACAGGCACTAAGCGCCTACTAGTTGATTCGCGCCCGTCCCATATCAGTGTCGTGATGTTGGCCAGCTATGCTCTCTCGAGTCAGACTCCTTTGTCCTCTCCACGACTCCATTGTCTCTTATCTCGTCTCGCTTTCTGCTTCCTAAAGCTCTCCGCAGCGTAAAGCGGTGTTCGCATTTTCTGTGTTTTAGACTATTTCTTTTAATTTTTTCTCCACTTGGAGAGGTAAACTTAGTACAAAGCTAGAGTTCTTCACGCTAATAATGAAAGCGTTGCCGAATCGGTAGGCTGGAATGTATAGTTGCGAAGCGGAGCACCTATATCGAAAACCTCCTCCAATATCTGGGCGTCTTTTGTAGGCATAGGTGATTGGAAGCCTAAAAACAGAATAGGACCGATCCGCCTGCACGACATTGCCTCATGCGTACTGTAAAATTCGTCGTAAGATTTGTTCGAGAGGTCTTCGTTCTTGGGAGCCATTCTAATGGGAGTAATCGTTCTAAAAAGAAATGCATGACCAATTCCCTTCCGACCGTTTTTGGATTTCAACAACTTTAACCATATGGGACACGCTCATGCAAGTAACGTTGTGAAGGGTGTGAAGAAATCATGGGTTGCGGTTTGGGAATCAAAGTTATAGTCTAGCCTCCGTTTAAGGGCACATGTGGAACGAAGACTAGACTATAACTTTGATTGCCAAACTCCAACCCAAAAATAAAGTAGTTATTACTATAAAATTAGATGAAGTAATATAAGCAGAATTATAAATGTTGAACGAAATTAAATAAAATAAAACAAGAAGTAAAGTATACCACACATTTTACAAAGTTATGATGTTTGAACACTGAACGGTACGGGCTTTTTGACCGAACTTCTAGGGCATTGACTAGTCAATCGCAACGTCAGGACTCAGTTTAGTGCAGTTTTTTATAACTCACGTGGGGGAATCGGTCACACTGTTTCGTTTGCTGACTCGTATCCCATTCGGGTCAGTTTTAGAGCGCTCCCGACGATGGCGAAGTGGATGTGGAAGTTCCAGCGGTGAGGATTACACAGCTCAGTAGCCACCATAGCCTCTGACATCGTTCGAGCTCTAATTCAGGACATGTGTTCAGTCAACGCCATCGCAGCTCCTAAGAGTGCACCCGCAGCCCCAACGACTGTATCAACGCAAGCACCTGTGCGCCGACCTTTTTCCTCAATTTTATACTAAGAAGATTTTGCTTGCTTCTACTTTCAGAATCCTACCATTACTGATGAAGTAGATGTGGAATTTCCGGCGGTGAGCTTCCTGTCACTGTCTAGCATATTACAAAGACACCAGCACATTACTACATCAGGAAACGTTTGCCAGTTTAGTGCATCTAGCACACAATCAACTTCGTTGTCACAGCCGTTTATACGCGTTCACATTGCATTCTTTCTCTTGTTAAGATCATCTAGCGCCACGCATTGAAGCGATAGATTGTCTTAGAACCATCCTAGTTGTCATTGTTTTCAAATCAATGAGCAAGCGGGAGTTCCAATCATGTAGCTGATCCAGTGACATGTTCATCTTACCCATCTCGAGAGGTTCTCATTCAAAACAATTGTAAGGTTTAATACCTAGATTTTTCTTCTATCATCGCTAGGACGAGGTCGCGGCCTTGCTTTGAGGTGGTAGGAGGCTGCAATAATTCTTGACACTTTTCCATTTTTAGCGCTTATTACGGCAATTTTGTACAGCGCACATCAATCAAGGTACTTGTTTACAAATGCTAAAACGTTTTGCCACTTTGCCACGCCACGCCACCACAGTAAGTGAATTCCGCGATTAAGAACTTTTTCCCAACAATCATTTTCGCACCGAAGATGAAGATAATGAATCTCCCCCATCGCGCTGCTTTGAAATGGATGAAGAAGTCTTTTTGGACGAGGGTTGCGCTAGGCTGGATGTATATAACCATCCTACTCCTTTTTTAAACTATTTCTATGACCACGCCGACAGAGGTGATATTTGTCAGTTGTTTGCCTTCCTGGCCTCAAAAAACAAGTTGTTCGTCAACAACTTGATTGTGGTACCAAATTTCCTTAAGAATTTGGCATAACAAGCAAAAGGCATTTATGTACCGATGACATGGATTTTGAGTATCATTATGATAGCGTAGTGCTCTATACGTTTTGTTGAATGTAGGTGGAAACGAGTTTTTGAACAATGAAAATGAGAAATGTTTCAGAGCAGAGCCTTTGCTAGAGGGGCAGATCAGGAAAACTCATTGGTAAGGCTTTCATGTCACTGGTCCTTGTCTCGTACTAGCACTCATCGTAACTCCAACAAGAAGTCAACTCAGACTGTGATAAATGTCCTGTTTCAGGAGCAGAGAGTGGTTGTGACAGTCAAAGGCTGTGTTATTAATCCTGTTTCCACGTGGTTGGGGAGCTCAAATAGGCATTGATAACACGACCACTGGACTTTTCTTCGAAAATTTCAAATCTTCGATTCCTACCAAAAAAAATGATGCCATGCCTTGCACTGCGAATTCGGTGTTGTTGCCATTGAACATGAATGCAGCCTTACTACTTTACAAAAATCTAAAATCGAACATATTCACAGTGAAATTTGTCTGTTTTTTTCTATTCTTGCAAGTTAAATCAGTTTCAAAATGGCGTTGACATTGTGATGAAAACGCCGCGGTACGTAATGGGTCACGCGCGTAGCGACATACTCATTATTGTTGTGGCCTGTGAAGCAGGGTGAAATGGGTCGAGGATCCGTCGACGGTTTGTCGAGATTTTGCTTGGCACTCCCTCTCCCACGCGGACATTCACTCTCGCCATGCGCGAGCCGTCTGTGCTCTCCGCGCGTACATTCACTCTCGACACTACTCTCACACAGTAGAGAGCCATGGTCGAGGATTTCCTCGATCGTTATCTTATCTATGAAACATGTATTACTACTTCGCTATGACTCCATTTCACCGCACCGAAAATAAATTATAAATTTATAAATTTAAGTTTTAAATTTTACCTATAAATTTTACCGTCAGGTTTCCTCGTCAGTTACATTTTTACACTTTCTATGTACACAGTTTATTTTTTTACTCATTGCATTTTGAATAGAGATAAATATTACGAGTTAAGGCCTTCGAAAGCACTGAGAATGCACAGGCTGAGCCTTCGAAAAAGGATGCATATTCGTTTTTGCTTGATCTTCCTAACGAGAGCAGCCAGACTGCAGAAAATGAAAAAAGTGAACGGAAAATTGAGGAGCAGGAAGAAAACAGTGACGAAGATTCCGTTTCGGATTAATTTGTCTGAGGGAAAGGTGCGTTGCCTTGTTTTGTTCAGAAAAACCTTTCATATAGGTCAACCAGCTATATTTTAGATGTCCAATAATAAGCAGCAGACGATGCCAACAACTATCTATTGTATAACGGGCTATATACAATTTAGAAAAATAAAATTTATCGCTGATCCAGCTTACTTTGATTGTTGTCAATTTCATTCTTCCTCAAGGCCTTTTTTCGGCAGTTCTTGGCTTCATCAAACCAGTTGTTCATGAAATTGAGGTTCGGATATAACATCGCTCTTGGCTAGGATAGCTACAGTATGGCTCCGGTCAAAATTTTATGGTACTAGCCTTGCTAAAAAGCCAAATTGTGCTTGGCTGTGGAGTGATATGAAAGAGAAATAAGGTAAGGTAATGTGTAACACGTAGTATGGGGTAGGTGTACCAGAAATACACACGGCTTGCCACTAGCTAAAAATTTGTGACAATTAGTCCGAATTGTTTAAACCGCACAATTCATCAGCTCTCCGTTCTCCTGCTCACATGCCGCTCTGAGCCTACTGTATTGGAGGCTGACTTGGAGATCTTCCTCTCTAAAAGACCGTCTCTTTTCTGGAGCTGGGAGAGACAGGGCCTCGTCATAGCACTCACTCTGCCTCTGAGTTTCTATCTTTCCAACAGTAGCGGAGCGCAATCCCTTGAAGAATAGTGCTCTAACTGCAGAGCGTCGCTTCAGCATCTCCGCTCAATGGCGGCGAAGAATGTCTCCCCTCCCTTGGGCCAAGCGCACCTAGTATCGTTGGCGGCGCCCAGCTTATCATCGAATTCAGTAGTCTAGAACAATGTTTGAGCATTTTTCACGAGAATGCTGGTTTATGAACAAAACTAACATTCGCCACGCGAACTGCGGCATTATGACAGCATTTGACAAATAAAACAAGTCAGAACTTATATCTGCTGGAGCTTCAGCCTTGCGGTTGGCTACCGATATCCGCTAATCGGATCATACGTTAGACGTACGAGCGCTGACAAGCTATGCCAAATATACCATAGGAAACTCAGGGGCGAAACGGCGCCCCGCTAGCGTGGTGTACCCTGTAAGTGAGAGGTCCGGGTTCGAGTCACCCTGGAGCGGGAGTTTCGTTTATAACCCAGCATTCTTGTAAAACTCTGCAACGCCAGCTGCCCCGTCGTGCAAGACCAATGGAAGAAGATTGCATTGGCGGAATCCTCAGTGCGCGGTAGAGCGTGGGATTCCAATGGTTGCCTGCAACATCAGAAGGGGCGTGTGTTGGGGAAATGCTCTGATGACTGAAGTGCTCGCACGTGTCGGTTGTCTTTTAAAGCGAAGGCTGTCGATCCTCCAAGTGAACAAGAAGAATGCTGGATGACTCAAGTGATTGACCAGGCGAATAGATTAGCCCTAATTGGCGCAGTGTGACTGTGTCAAAGGTTAATAGACTCAATGTTATGCTACTTCATACGCCTACGAAAATTTATAAAGTTCTTACACTAAAAAAGGTAAATGGTTGGAGTATATAAATATATGCATAGACTAAAAAGCAGTACACGAGAATTATTTGTAATATGTAAAACGTCTAATGCTAACAGGAAGGAGAACTACGAGTACATGAAGACTATTGGAAAATTACATATTCAAAATAGAAGCTAGCCGCAATTACTAGAGTACATGACTACAAGGTATAAACTCCCTATAGCTATCTTGAAGGAATCCTTCGCGGAAAATTCTTGCATTCTTTCTTAACATGAATGTGTCAGTTGTGATCACTGGAAACAGCACACAAAGTTTCACGCATGAAGATTCGGTTTCTGAAGAGAAACAAACGTACAAAAACTACACTTATGGACAATCGAAGGGGCGGAGCCAAAGGCGGGGCATGGGAAGAAGTCCGCCCTGGGGCCAGAGTCAACCCTGCGTTGCGCAGTTCGCAACGGCACGTTGAGAGATCCTCAACGCACGCTGTATGGGCGGAGACAGACGGCTCGAGCATGCGAGTGTGAATGTTCGCGCGAGAGAACGTGTCTAATCGGGCGAAACTGCGCAACGTGGCCGTTGAGAACTGCGCAACGCAGGGTTGACTCTGCTTGGGGCGACGAAAGGCGACGCAATGAAAGAATTGTTTTAAAGCGTGCGTTTGAGAGTAGAGACAAATCGATCGATAGAATAGGATGGAGTAGAAGTGTAAGATGTGAATGCAATAAAAGAAGGCCAGAAAGAGTTTCTAGTGAAGGCACTCCAAGAACCAAGTGGAAGCATCCCCGTCGCCAGCATTTGTGAAAGATGTCCGTGCGGTACTTTGAACGCGTAGCAGCCCTTTCGTTTTTCGAATTTTTTACCAAAACAAAGCAATTTTTCTGTTCTTTTCATTCTTATCGTGGATAATGAGTCTCAAGCCAGTGATTTATGGCTGAAATAGAATCATGATTTTTCCGTGAAGGATTCCTTTAAAGGCAAAAGTCGGGCTCAATAAGGGGGTATTATGGCGATTGAAACTGAGTATAGAGATGCGAAGTGGAACGACAGTGGAGAAAAAACTGAGAAAAACCGTCGACAAGGCCGTTAACAAAACCCTCTTTCCCACTAGCAGTGAAGGAGGCTGGCTTGGGAAAGAGGCACGTACAAACAAGTTTTCTGGAGATGTCAGTCGTTCTATCGGTTGATACGGCAATCAACCTAGCTGATTTCACACGTTATACCAGCCACGCACCCTTTCCGAAGGTGGGCG
>MU874016.1:1937-13476 GCA_036418205.1 Ostertagia ostertagi | reverse complement strand
TGAAGCGTCGGCGCCCACGAGATCGCGTCCGTTCACGCGATCGAAAAGTGGGAAAAGGCGCCGTCGTGTATGCGACGAACTTGATTTCTAACTAAGAACTGCGAAGAAGTTACAGTATACATTGTCAAATACCACGACTCACGTAGTTTCAGCAAGTAACGATACTTAGTTTAGATTCAGGAGTGACTGAAAGCGGAAAAATTAAAAATGCAAGCCCCTCATGTTTTGGACGCGTCTTTCCATTGGATGGTGTAAGAGTCGATTTCACACCAGGAAGTTGAGATTTTCCGATGGAGAAAGAGCTCAGGTTTTGATAGATCAATTTCCTATTCCATAGGACTAATTCAGGAGGCAAACTCTGGCAGTTCGTAGCACTGCAAAACCAAAAATGTCGAAGAGATAGTGTAGAACTCCTGGCTATAACAATGAATCTAATTTGTGGTACATCTGTGTTAACTCCTATGTTGACTCCTATAAAAGCTGGCGAAATCACAGCCTATGACATGTGTTGTTTTTTAGTTGCCTTCGCGTTTACAGGCATTATATACTTCTTATACATTGGACACATTTGCTTTTGTAAGCAGCAAATATTCTGTCTTGAGACAGCTCTTCCTTCTTCTTTCAGCATTACCTCAATTTCTATACCTAAATTACTTTTCGACTAAGTTAATCTGAAGGCGTTCATATTATGTGGTGAACGATGGACAGTGAGCGTGACTCCTTATGTGCGGAACCTTTGCGACGGAGCACTTTCCTAGTGTTCTCATTTCTCACTTTCAAGCTTTATGAGCACAAACTCAACTGCTCTGCAGATTGATTGTGAAATTTATGAAGAGGATGAACCATGTAATTTATGGTGATAAAAATTTTCCTTGGTGTCTGGTTGGTGCTCAACATGGTGTGTTATATGTACGTCATGGCCCTGACTTTTCGTTCTATGCTAAATTTGACCACCCATTGTCAGTGAAGTTTCGTGGACTATTATATAAAATTCCTTTCGAATGAGTTGTGGCACAAAAATCTGACGATGCTTTATGTCGGAGGGTCTAATGAATTATTTCTTCAGAAAAATGCACGTCGTATCCATTTTCACGGCTGATCCATCTCCATCTATTGTAGTGTACCCACAGTTGCATCCAAAGTGCGTACCGGGCGAAAACTTTTGGACCTAAAGAGTGTTACATAGGCAAATTTATCCACAATCAAGACATAAAATGTAGGATACGATTTATTGACGGGGTTCCTATAAGAGTCAATCGGGTGACCAGTGCTTTGCAGCCCTTGCTATTTCGCGTGTCTTGTAGCATATTGGTGCTGCGGAATCATTGTTCTACCGATCGTAGTATTTATTAGCCACAGACGTCAATTAGTACTCGCGGCGTAAGAACATGCGGTAAGTGCTGAAAACCCTATCTACCCTTCAATTCGGAAAACTAGAAGCGCGTCGAGTGCAGACCACATACCACAAATGACAGCTGAACCTAACGAAGACGATGTTTATGAGAAACGGATTGGTTCCTGATGCCCCATTCACGCTCAACGGAACGAACATCACCGAATGCTCCAGCTACGTGTACCTAGGTCGGGAAATCAATATGATGAACGATCCAGAGCTGAGCAGGAGGAAACGAGCGGCATGGGGAGCGTTCAAGAACATCGAGGGAGTAGTGAAGAAGACGAAGAACATCCGGCTCCTTCCTGCCCTAACCTACGCCTCAGAGACTTGGACTCTGCGCAGGCAGGACGAGCATGCGGTCAGCGTTATCCAACGCGCTGTCGAGAGGACGATGCTAGGAGTAACCCTATACACGCAAGTGCAGAGGGGAATCCGGAGTTCCGAACTACGCCAACGATCGAAGATCAGGGACGCTGCCGTTTTCGCCAAGGAATCGAAGATAAGGTGGGCCGGACACGTCATGCGATTTTGCGATGACCGTTGGACCAGAGCGGTTACCGACTGGATCCCTCGGGACGTCAAACGAACACCTGGACGACCGCCGCCCGATGGTCAGACTTCTTCACGAAAGCTCTGAACGAAAGGAATGAAGGACTTCGTGTCCCTCGAGCAAGGAGGATCCACTGGACCACTCTAGCACGCGACAGGGACGAATGGAGACGTTGCTGGCGCCCGCTCGAGCAAATCGACGATCAACGGGACGACAGGTGATACAGGTGATACTCGCGACACAACGATCTATGCGGAGAAGTGTCTACGCTCTCTTTCAGAACCATGTCTCTTGTGGAACCACAGCTCCTCGCTCACGAACAAGGAGGCCCTCTTCCCAGTTTACGACGCCTCTTGACGTCTATGTAGGTTTTCTTTACTTCTCTAAGATCATTTTCAAGCAAAATAGTCCCATCTGGTGATCGCAGAGCTTTTGAGGAAAAGGCCCCAGTGCTTCGAAACCATTTCATCATTTGTGTCCTTCTTCTATTACAAGGTGGGGCGAAATTAATGGTGCACCTATGTGTTTTGAACTTTTCCAAGACTGTTCTCATAAGTATTCACCAATTCCATTCTCACGTGATATGTTGTTTGAGCACACCGCTACCGTAAGCACTCATAACGAAGTGGTTCAGCTTTTCGCTTTGCAAACTGAACCGCCAAACTCCAACAGAGCCCTATCAAAATGCGTTTCCACTAAATTCTCATTTTTCCAACATTGCTCGACAGCTCCCAGATTCGGTATCTGCTGAAAACCATGGGCGTGTCTTCGCCTTGGAGAGGGTTGTGGGTGAATTCAACGGAGACTTCGTTCCAGGGCACTGCTTGAGGGTGGTACAGGGACAGTGGGCCTAGGGAATCGACATCGTCAATTTTAACGGTAGCGCTTTTTAAAATTCTGGGATGGAACTAATGGAAAATACGTGCGTGCCGACGCGAGGTTTGAGGAGCAGTGTGAAGGCTAGAGGCACTTATTTTGGAAAAGCTGATATGTTTTGATTGTGCATCTTTTAGATGATTTCATGCGTCTAGAAGATTCCGTGAAGTGACTTTACTGAATGCCGAAACGAAATCTCGGGGCACCAATAATTTGTGCCCACCGCTGTAGATAGAAGCAAAACGTGCTGGTGTCGGTTTCTTCTAGTTCCTAAACTATCTTTGAAGTGTAAAATAAAGGGAACTAAGGAAGTTATGAACGTTAGAATGATGGGAACTAGCGCGCACACAAAAAAAAGATAGAACGAGGCGATTTTTTTGAAGTATTGAACATTTGCATGAGCGTACAAAGTTCAGAAAGAAAACAACTGAAGTTTCTAATCTGTATCCCATCTGATGAAACCGCTTTTGAACAAAGGAAATAACCTTTCAAATGAAGGTTGCATGTAACGTACATAATGCTGCAAGTCAGCTACTCAATTTATTAAAAAGGAGATTTGCGATTTCGAAAAAAGCTTGGTCAGTTTCTGAATACAGAAATCTCCGTCATTCCTACCATGTCTGAGATTTGGAGGTTACACGTATTTAACGAGTAAAATTTCATGTTGCCTTCAATCCGTCGTGAGGTGAGCGAAGACAACGCGCGCGACTTATTCATGCCCACACCCCTCCATGTGGTACGCCAGTAACGATGATGCGTCCTAAAATTTGAAAAGACACAGTAGCTAATACAGGGGGAGGTCGTTCCGACACCCCACAAAGGGGGGGGGGAATTCTGAAGTCCCTGAACAACCCGGAAAGCAAGTCCAGACTGGCAGTGGGAGCAATCTGGGACGGTAGCAAACCTTCATTAATTCAGACTTAACGTGTCGAGATTAGCTCAGACCAAAGTCAGTTTAGATAACAGGTTCAGAGCGCTTCTCAACACATTAAGTCTTGTTTAACCTACAGTTAGATCATAACCAAAAAAACCATTTTAATTAGTAGTTAGAGAGTTAACTTGTAAACCTAATTCGTAATTAGGCAGAGAAAAGAAATAGTGTGAGGTCGAGGAGGCGCAGACGCCACGTTGACCCACGAGTAAAAAGTACTCCGAAGGACTTTTTACTGGAGGGTCATACGTGTCAGACGTGGTGACTGCGCCTCTTCAATCCCGTGCTCTTTTTTCTTCTCTGACCAGCTCAACCTGTTAGGAATCAAAAGAATGCAGCTGCGATCCATAATCTTCAGGTACTTTTGCAACCTTTTTTTTCTTATTTATTCGTTTCCTGATATTTTGTCGTCTGAAATCTAAAGTAGGAAGCTCTTGCTTGATCTGGGCTGGATCGCACTCTCCATTCTTTATTCTTTGCTTAGAATCTCCGATCGTTACTTCTGATTGCGAGTTAAGGGTACTTTGCTACCGTCCCTGGTGTATCACTATAATCTTCTTACATGGAGAACGATTTATATCAAAGACTAACCTCTTCAAAGTACCTTCCCAATTCGGACCGGGCTTCCAGTACATCTTTTAATGTTGGCATTGGTGTCGCGAAATCCCTTTAAAGACAGTGCATCTCATGGGACATACACAGGGAGACGCAGAAACTGACCTGCTGACTCTGTAATGTTTTAGCACTGCTGTATTCGAGTGTTGGGTTTACATCCTCATAAGCCTTCATCGTAGGTAAAGCTCCAGTCCTAAAACAAGAATACTATAGAGATTGCCGGTGGTTTCCAACAATTTTTACTAATACATCTCAAAGTCATCAATTTTTCACTATTGCAGTGGTTCTTGAATGCACGCTCGGCAGATCATTGCCGCAGAATCATCGAAGAACAAGCCTACGCTTCAGCGCCTCAGACCCCCCCGGGGGCCTTACGTACTAACGAAAAACTGCACCGATGATAGGTGTCTTCAACTGTTGAATTCAATCTTATGGAAATTCTTTCCTTACTTCCGAGACTCATCGCCGTCTTCAATCAGCGGAGTCGTCTTTGTTGGGGCCCTGATTAAGTATTCTACATTCAGTTTTGGTTTTGTTTTGCTTAGAAGTAAGCTCCGAGCTGCTTTTCTCCATTTTTCAATCTATTAGCTGTCATTTCCTCATCACACAACATGTGCGTCTATGGGAAAAACGAACTCTAACAGCCACTTATTGCTAAAATTGAAAGGAAAAAAGAATAAAAATTGGGTGCATGAATTGACACAAGTATTACATATCAAAGGCGAGTCGTATCAAATCGCGGGTCGTAAAGATTCCAAAAAGTATCAACGATGGGGTTGAGCCTGCTTCAACATCCCTCTTTCACTAAGTGAATTTCCCTTCCTGCATTTTAGACCTTCGTCTAGTCGAGAAAAACAGACGAACCAATCCTGGGTTGACCTCCTTCCAGTATTTTTCGTACGTTTCTCTCGTGTCCCCTTCTCGAATGAAGCAATTTGTATCTGAAAAAGCAATGATATTACCTCACTGTTGAAGGTAAAGCTGCTCAAGTGAACTTGAGCGGACTGTTGAACTAGCGAACGGATTTGTATACCAACAGTTAGAATGGAAGCCATACTCACACGCCGATCCAACGCCGGCTGTTAGCAGGAAGAAGGACAGTGCCGTGAGAACGAACAACATTCTGGAATGTGGCAGAATCCTTTGCCATCCTTTCCTTTTATATATGTGCATTGCGCTACGGCCAAGCAAAATCAACATTTTTTTTTATATCTTGCTCTTCAGGGGAAAGTATTGTTTGATGTTCATTCGTTTGCCCACTGTTGTTGTACATCTATTCTGAAATTGTCCTTTAGCGTATCAGTCGGGGAACCGTTTGTGCAATCTCAAATATTATTGCTCTTTTTCTATTAATTTGTCATCAATTCAATGAAATGTGATCATCTGCGGGATGGACAAAATTTAGACTTATATGCATTGGCTTCGAAATAAGCTTGAGTTCAAAAACAGACTCATTAGCTCAATCCTTCAAAAAATGATAGTGGTCGAACAAGCCATTCGAAATGAGATATTCACTACCTGATGCGTCTTTCGACATTGGCTCTGAATCTGTCCTTCACAACGACACTGCGAACAAAATTATGAAGGTTTTTTGAAACATGCTGGATGACGTAACTCTTGAAGATAAGGCATATGAAAAGCCGGGTCAGCTCTCGAACAATTTTTCTTGACTTCCTAAGTCAAACGTTAACAGGTGTAGATTGTCATGAAGCTGCCGCCACTGCTCATCCATAGTTGGAGTTTTCAATAAATCTCCCTTTAGATTCAACTTGGAGTTGTTTCCATTCTAATGAGTGTAACACTTGTGTTTGTAAGGTTCATCCTCTCCTGAGGGCAGATTCCTGGTCAGCTGGAGGTTTTGATCCTCACGATTCTGTTGTCAGATCGTACAAGGGGGGGGGGGGGGGGGGGGGGGGGGGGGGGGGGGGGGGGGGGGGGGGGGGGGGGGGGGGGGGGGGGGGGGGGGGGGGGGGGGGGGGGGGGGGGGGGCCCCTTGGCTTGGTTGTTTCGATGCCGGCTTATAAGTGCTCATGTTTCCGTGTAAAGAGCTACCACAAGAGACCCATTAAGGACAGTCTGCAATTCTTAATGGTTCTCTTTTGGTAGCTCTTTACACGATTGTTTTGATGTTTTGTTCCCTGTGCAATATTGATGATTGGAGCTCTACATAACATCGTGATTCAAATTCTTCACGAACTTTATGGATTCACGCCTAAAAGAACGGGAACGGAGAAGCTGAAAGGTTCCCGTTCCCGTTCGAATCCTATGGCTACAGTATATTCTCAAGAAGGTGATAAACATTCACAATTTTAGTACAGATAGTTTGAACAGTCTGACGCGGCATTACCCAGTTATTCGCCGCAAAAGCCTCTTACAAGCGATGTTTCGGGTTCGTCCCAAGCCACTCACACCCGCACCGGTTCTCTTAAAAAAAGTGCGAATGCCAATGTCTTCATGTGATACAATTATGGATTTATTTTCACGTATCTGTCTAACCCTACTGGGAGATTTCCACAGAACTGGCTCTTTGCTTATTAACTTGTTCGGTATGTCGAAGGAACAAGCGACCATAAATCTGCATAAGCTATGCTCTGAAAGTTCCGCTGTAATTTTTTGGCGTATTTGTTTATTATCATTTGAGAGAAGAGTGGTTTTCTGATGTGCTGCGAACATTTCTCAAAAAATGCACAATTCCCGGACACCAAAAATCCAAATCCTTGATTTTGAGCATCCACCACGCCCATGAATCTGTGTCTTACCTCAGAACGTGTTTGAATCTGATCAAAAAATCGTTGATTAGATGCGGAGTACATATATCAGAGAAGTGTTCGAAGGGCCCATGTGGTACACTCACTTCTTGTATAGTCACTTGAATTATCACCTTTCCTTGGTAAGAAATTAGAATTACAAGGAAAGCCTCTCAGGTCGCCATGGCCATTGTATTAGGGTCAGGACGTCGCTACATGCATCTGAATTGCGGATATTCACATCTGCTCAATTCTGCGAAACGACTCTCTGAACGCAGTTATGAAGCCGAAATGCGCAGGGAGAGCAGTCCGGGCTCCTGAGCTCTCGTAGGATCGGTACCTTGCAAGTTTTATTTCTTTGCTTTTGTGCGCAACCATTCTAGAATGACTCTTGCACGTGTTACTTTATCAGTGTTTGCCTATAATAAGCCGTAAAATGAGCTTACGATGAAGTCTGGGCACCATTTGCTACTTGTAGTTTCCCTAACGCACGTAGAAGTAGAAATGATTAGGAACGTACGTTTTCACGCCAAGTATATTTGTGTTCAGGATGTCAAACCACCACAAAAGGCAATTTTGTAGGGCAAAACCGAGATTTTGACCCTACCTCGAAAAAATCGGGCAGCTAACCAACCGTCAGCCTATCAGCCAGAGCTGATTTTAGGAAAGAACTCACCTAGCTGTACATTTGAAAATGAAGAAAAGTGCCTGACCTAGGGGGATCGTTGCAGGACTCACATGGAAATCCCCGCCGTCTTTGATGGTAGGCCAGCCCCAGTACTACGGGATGGGGATATATGAATCAGCGAGTGCCTCGCTTCTTCGGAGGGGTTAAACTCTCGGATATGGCTAGGCATTTGTTACCAGAGATACCCCGGATTACGAAACAAACCCTTGCTGGAAACACTATTCGCGCATGGCATGTCGATTGATAAATCATGAGGAATGGCCCCGAACATGTTAGGACTCGGCAGAGCATCATACATCCGATCTAAAGATATCATCGATGATGTAAGATCGATAAAACCCCTAAGTTCCATTCCTACAGAAGAAAGCGGAAAACTTCGCACGATTCGATCCCGTGGTCTCTCGTCTTCAAATCCGCAGCGCTAGCAACTGCACCGCTATCCCACATTCACTTCGTATCTCGATTGCCTTACATTCAAGCCTGCACAGGGAAGAGAATGCCTTCGTATTTTCCGTTAGAGGAGATCGTTGTATTTCGCTCGTAAAGATCAGATCTGAAGCAGCTCGAGATTCAGCGATTTTTCAGTATGCGTTATTGGGGACTCCAACACTCACACTCAATCCTGCATCTCACACTAAATGGGCTATGGCGACGTGAGGGACATTCTTTGTTCTGAGCCTCAGCCTGTATGACTATTCTAGGCTTGAGTCTGTACCGCAGTCGTTCACTTATGGATTTAAATTAGCATCTTTGTTTGAAGAACTTGCAGAAAACAGTGCTTGTGCTTTGCCCTATTTGCACTTATAGCAGATGTTATTCAACGTGTACATTGCCGGCTGGTTGATGTTCAATGATGACCGAAGCACACCACGCATACGAGAAAAAAATGTATTACGCTAAAGGCAGTGTCAATAAAAATGTTGATAGTTCTAGCAGCGCTATCCGTTCACGGCGGAAATTATTGCTGCTTTTAAAGGAATCCTTCGCGGAAAATTCTTGCATTCTTTCCTAACATGAATGTGTCAGTTGTGATCACTGGAAACAGCACACAAAGTTTCACGCATGAAGATTCGGTTTCCGAAGAGAAACAAACGTACAAAAACTACACTCTATGGACATCGAAGGTAATTCGGGCGGAGCCAAAGGCGAGGCATGGAAAGAAGTTGGCCTTTGGCCGGCTACGTATCAGGCGACGCAATGAAAGAATCGGGTTAAGCGCGCGATTTCGGAGAGTAGAGACAAATCGATCGATAGAATAGGATGGAGTAGAAGTGTAAGATGTGAATGCAATAAAGCAGAAGGCCAGAAAGAGTTTCTAGTGAAGGCAAGAACCAAGTGGAAGCATCCCCGTCGCCAGCATTTGTGAAAGACGTCCGTGGGCACTTTGAACGCGTAGCAGCCCTTTCGATTTTTCGAATTTTTTTCAAAACGAAAGCAATATTTCTGTTCTTTTCATTCTTATCGTGGATAATGAGTCTCAAGCCAGTGATTTATGGCTGAAATAGAATCATGATTTTTCCGTGAAGGATTCCTTTAAGTGTAACGCGACTGCCATTCTGCATCGTTACTGGAAACTAATCTAGTCTGCTTTACCTCATTATCTTTCCAGACCAGGTTTGCTATAAAACCCGTCACTCTTCAAAGACTGGTCTCTGCCTTCAGATATGGCACCTAGCTTGCAGTACTGGTTTGTCGGCAAATTTTGATAGACGAAACTCCAGGTCGGGGGGGGCTCTCCATTGCTTTTCCAGTAATCCATTGTCGGCATTTGACAAGGCTGCACCATGTAGCCCGAGCACGGCAAGTCCTGGTGAGGACGAAACTCCAGCTCGGGGGGTGTACTTATGTTAGTTTGAAACTGAGAACGGTAGCGTAATTAGCGGATTGCTGTTGCGCACGGTAGGCTACTTCGCGCCTCCTTAGACTTGCCTGTGGAATGACTCCACCTAATTTCTTGCGCTGAATATAGAGGCAGAAATAATTGTGTGCTTTAAATGCTTCAGTCAGTAAATTTTTGTAAAAAACCCTCGGGGGCCTCCATTCTTTTCCAATAATCAAAGTAAGATGAAGCTCTATACATGTAAGTCAACTCATTTGAAATAACTTATTGATAAAATAAGTTATGTGGAGAAACCTGCCGATACCTTACTTTCCACCTACATGGTTCAGAAACGGTCCTGGCACCAGGAGAATGACACGTCTGCCAGGCCTAAGAGATGGAGACGGTCAGCTGATAATGTCAGAAAAATTAGATAGTATGCGAGGAGTAGCATAGAAATGATAGTACATACACTTTACCATCAAAGGTAAGCTTGAAATGAGCCGTTTACGTATTACCTTATCCACAATGTAGAATAGCTCAGAGGAGTGCTGTCTAGTACTGCGGGTGAGGTAGCAAGGAATGCCCCCCAAACCTGATTTTCACCTGTTTTGAAACCAGAATCAAAAAGATTGTTGTTCGATTTGTTTCGAGAGAGTAGTCGTTTAAACAAAATTCTCTGCCGTAAAATTTTTTGAATCGGTCATTCGCGACTGTTGTATCTGGGCACTGCGCCGCATGATGATTCTTGCGCCCACAAAATTACATCTGAAGACGTTTGTGGAAAAAGCTGTAGTTTGTGGAAAATTGATGCACCTAGACACAGTTCTGCATATCAAAACAATGTTCCAGTATGGGAACACTACAATTTTTTATTTTCATTTTTTTGAAAATACTCGATCTGCCTATCCAGCAAAATCGCCTTCCACCAAGGGTGAAACCCGAGCCGTCTGTGCTCTCTGCGCGTTGTACGTTCACTCTCGGCACTACTCTCGCAGAAATTCCTCGACCATGACTCTGTACTGCGCTCTGTACTCTGCCTTGTTGAGAAGATGGGCTTCAGTAAGATATGAAGAGCTTTTTGGAATGTGTCAAGCACGCTTTGTCCTTTATGCGTTTATGCTTACAGAAGCTGTTGGATGTGGTCTTGAGCGCTCGAAAGTGTCTTACAGTATACTTGTCTTACAGTATACCAGCTTCCCGAACAGCAAACACTCTTCACATTAGCATACTTATTCTCGTGAAAAAATCTGGTGAGATTTTTTCGACTGTTAGGGTGGTGAGCATAAATGTACCGGGCAGGTTATACTCTCGAAATGCAGTGTTGCGGTACTTTGCTAAAGCTAGTCATAAAAAAGCTACAGCCTGCGTGTGCGTGTCGTCTTTTGCGGCGCCCTGCACTTATGACAACATTTTCTCAAATCACCGGTAATGTAGACGCTGAATAATATTGGGTTGTCTCATAATTCCTGTCTCATTTCTATTCAATTTCAAATTTCTTCCGTCTAAGACCGTTTCATTGCGAAATACGTTAGTATGTTGAAGTATGCTTCAAGAGCCTTAACAGCATGGTTTCGGAAACGCAAGCCCGTAACGGGTTAATCAACTAGGAATAAAAATAGGTCAGTGACTATAATGAATGATTATGCTTTACGATCCTCAAATGAACTCTGTAGCAAGGAGGACAACAGAGAAGATCAGCGCTGTGTTTCCAGTCTCTGCTACTGATAGGGTACTGAGCTAGTGGTCCAATCGCAACGGCAAAGACGAAACGAGCTATGAACTTCAACCTCATACTGGGCCTGCGGTCATTTTTGATGAGCGCCCCTTGCACCCTAAATTGGGAGTGCCTCCGTACGTTGCTACCAGGGTATTGTAGCAGATACGATGCACCAGCACACACCATCAGTATAGCAA
>MU874013.1:12887-25669 GCA_036418205.1 Ostertagia ostertagi | reverse complement strand
TACATAGAAAATATTAACCCATAACGGACGGCCAGTGTATTTTTGCGTGCGCCACCATGTGGCGCACGCCGCCACCCAGGGTAGGGTTTATGTAGGCTTATGTGAACAGCAGGGGTAAGACGGGGCTAAAGTAGGTGTCGGAGTCTCATCATCCGAAAAAAGAGATTTCCGTTGACGACAAGTTCGTAGCCCGCCTTTCCGCTCTAAAACTAGGGTGCAAAGAATGAATGGAAGCTGTAGGTGACATTATCGAAAAATGCGAAACAACAACCCCGAGCAAGGATGTGGCTATATTTAGGGGAAGGGGTCTCGGGACGTGCGAACCATGGGTAAGCCACCCATCAAATAGTAAACTTATGTAAATTAAGACAAAATTTATTGTAGGTTTGTCAAAAATCCAGCCGTCCAGGTCCTGGGAAGATATGTTATTCCACATTGCTGAGAGTATATATGGGTATATTAAGATTGCTAGAAACATTCCAAAAACAAAAGAAATAGTCGTGCGCCACCTTGTGGCGCACGCCGTCCGTTATGGGTTAAATTATCAGAAACCGCCCACGGATGACGGTAGCCTCCTGCTCCTCCTCTCATCTGACTGTACGACATCTGCCGCTGACGCTGAGTTTCGGCGTTAATAAGATTGCGTAGGCCATACACTTCATGTAAGTCCATTTGCCATTGGGAAAAATGCTCTAAAAGCTTGTGATTGGAGAACGTCAGAGAACACGAAGTTCTTGGCTTGTCCTTCACGACTATAATCGGAGCTGCTTCAATCTGAGGTGGCTTCGGAACCGTTCATCGACCTCGCTATTCGGAGACAGGTCAGCAGTCGTTCCACTTCACATCAGGTTTAGCGATCTCTCCTTGGGGTATCGATGCGACTCTCACCAACCACCCTTGAAATTAGAGACTCCAAAAACTGCACTCACCTCCACCCGATTACCATTTTTCGCCATTGCTCATCTAAGTAATGACACATTTGTTGTGCTGTACAATTTAGAATAGACTGCAGCTTGGCTGAATCAACAACGACCTGTTGTGCGTAATGCATGCATTACGAAATTGATATCAAGGTATGGAAAAATTACCGAGTTAACAAAAGGGAAAGGGCTGGGGCCTCTGGACTGATATGGCACTTACATTCCTTAGAGCGAAGCGAAGCCTTACTCGGCATTCGCCGCTTCGTGCGGAGCTGCGACCACAAGGCACCAACCCTGTTTGGCTGGCCGGTTGAGAGTTGCCTATCTGCATTACGAGAGTTGCAGGAAGGGAAAGCAAGCGCTTTCACACATGATGTCACCGCCGTATTCGCCGTTGTGAGAATTTCCGCGACATTTTCGTCGTCTGAGTCGCTACCATGTCCAGCAGCTCACCATAGACATCCAACGTGACTGCACGTTCTTCTATTAACAGTTCATGCACTGTGGTTCCTACAAGACGGGGAAAAAAACCGTTATCCTGCGTGCGAATACTGTTTCGGCGTTAGCGACTATCTGTCGCGTCCACACTAACGATAGCCTACTGCTTTTACGCTGGAGCACCTACGTTTTCGTTTGCTATTCGGAGGGCCTCTTCTCACAGAAAAGCCCGAATTATTTTAGTGCTTTTTAACTTCTCATGAAGCTAAGTCGGTATTCACATTCACGTGGATTGGGACGCATATTACTTTGCCGCTTCTCTCCAAGTCGGGGTTGTCAAGTGACTTGAAAAGGTTGCACACGACTGTGTACGCTAGAAAGCGCGTCGGCTGCCGGTAATCGGCTCTCGAGAGAGCGAGAAGCTTCAACGACAACTTTGGTAAGCATTCAGCGCGTAAGACTCGTCAAGAGAAAATACCACAATCGAAACGAACCAACCAGGGTCAACCGTCCGTTCGAACTGTTCGAACGAAGGGGTCGCATTTTGGTCGGAAGGGGGTCGCAATTTCGAGGACTGCCAGCCACAGGCGCGTGCGTGGCGTATCCGAGGGCAAGAATTGTTTGTGCAGACCGCATTAGATTCGATTAATTATGCACAGAGAGACAGTTTAGGCAAATTACGGTGTTTTCCTTGAGGAATAAAGAACAGTTGAATGCATCCCTATGAAAGGTTTGACTTCTCGGGGCTGAAATTAAAGTTCTTCGGGACCTGATTTTCTGTGGTGGACGCCGAGCGAAGATTATCCGAGCATCTTCAAAAAATCTTCGCCCCTCCCCAACAAGTTCTTTGAAGGAAGTTATTATTGCTGAAAGCTCAAAAACTCGCATGTGCTGCTCAAAAACCTATGGGAACAAAATGTTCGAACGTGTGATTTTCTCGGAAAATGGATTTTGAAAAACGGTTTGGTGCTTTTCAGAAAGAGCAAATCCTGCACTTTCACCCATGAAAAAAGTGCATCACAGAAATGAAAATGAAGTGAGTTATGCCCGCTTAAAGCCCAAAAACTCGCGATTTCAAAAAAAGTGTTCGGCAAAACCCCCCAAAATGTTCGAACGTGTGATTTTCTCGAAAAATGAACTTTGAAAAACGGTTTGGGCTTGTTAGAAAGAGCAAATCCTGTGCTTTCACCCCATGAAAAAAGTGCATCACAGAAATGAAAATGAAGTGAGTTATGGTCGCTGAAAGCCCAAAAACTCGCTTTTGCACGAAAAATGTTCGAACGGGACAATTTTTGAAAAAGGGGACAATCACTAAACTTTTTATACTATTTTGTTAGAGAAATATTTGAAGTTTCTGAAACTTTTTACAGATTTCCAAAATGTCGCATACGAAAGATTTTATGGGCCTTCAAAGTTGAAGGCGCCTTCTTAGAATTTTGGGTTTTCCACTTCTAACAGAAGTACTTTCCGGAGAGTTAGGCAATCCTTGTAGTTTTCTGGAAGCGCACCTCAGGCACAATCAAAATCTACCTCAACAAGTCAAAAAATACGTCCCAAGAAAGTTATTCCCTCTAAAATTTTTTCTTCGCCGCGTCCCGTTCTTCCAGCGCCCGGGTGATACCTGCCGCGCTCCAAGGCCGACGCGACGACGCGCAGACGCTTTCTGGCGCAACGGATTCATGTCTAGCACTCTTATTAACAAAAACAGGGGGTCGCAACTGGACCCCCTCGAGAGCTAGGGGGTCGCAAAAATCCCGAAAATGTTCGAACGTGACGGTTGACCCTGGCACAACCATAAGCTGATACCGACAAGTGCCAATCCAGAGCCATCGTAATACACAATTGCACTGTCTTTAGCTGAACTCCTCGATAGCCAGACGGATCCCATCTGCAACCCATTAGTTGTTTCTGAAAGGCCTCGAGCAGAATGGAAAAACTCGTCAATAAATTCCTGCTACCTAAACAAGATCTCGCGAGGCCGTAAAACTCAAAAAGAGAGGCCTCCATTCCGCCCGGTGTGGCTCTTCCTTGGTTTTTTCTTCACCACTACACCACCACCTTTAAATTGTCGCAGCAGAGAAACGGTTCAGAAAGTTGTAATCAACCTACTTCATGGCTTAACTAATTTTTATAACTGATTGTGCCACTACCTACGATGTATCGACATAACTGTGAACAAATACAAGCCGACCTTTTGGTGAATTCACCTCGAGTCGCCTGGCGAATCCCTTCGAAAGCTGACAAGCGTTCGGCTAGCGCGTCGGCCACTGCTCGACTCCCATGTACGAATAATTCAGCGGTATCTTCACCAGTGAATGTGGACGGACCTAAGACAATTAATAAATGACTACTTCATCCGCTTAACAATACCATCCGATGGCCCAAGGGCAGCGGCGGTTTTCATTGACATCATGTTGGTTTCTTTGGTGCAACAAGACCCCTCAGAGCAGCTGGGGGGTAGTAAAGGATTGTCTCTTGGGGGAAGATTCCATGACAAGGTCGAAGGTCGGAGAATAGGAAACTCACCTAGTGGGAAGACAGGCGGATCTCCTGAGCGTGCTTACCGACAAGGAAAGGATATGTCGCCGGCAATCTAGCATGGCTCTCCCCGCGGCGCTTCGGACGTACGCCACGCACTGCTAATCTCGCAGGTATATCGCGCGTGTGCAAGATAGCCAAAAAGAGCGTTAGTTTTGATAGCGCACCAACGAATGAGAGTTGCATCAATGCGGAAATCAATGGGCAAGGAAGGGGTCCCATTTCTCGGGTTCTGAGCCGTTCTCATGGTTTTTCTTCATCTCTGCACCACCATTGATCACCTTCCACCCTTTATTATAATGAGCTGCCTTCTCATGTGAACTACCAACAACGTTCAACGACATCATCAAACCCCCGCACAACTCTCCAGCCGTTGTGATCGCCGCCTTTAAAATTCACTCTACCTGGCATGTACACCGCCATTGCTGTGTCGAGAATTTCATTCTCTTTTGTGTATATTTTCGTATAACGCATTTCGCGCGGTTTCCATTTTTGCTTTCGAGAAATTTCACGTAGAACAGGTAGAGATCGAGTCCCTAAACAAATTATGGCTATGGACTTCGGGCAAAAACATGGATACGTAAAGCGATAAGGTAGCAAAAGGCAGTGATTATGAAAGCAATTACCGAATTAGCCACAAACCGTCATCGACTCCTTCAAGACTTTTTTATGGCATATACAGGCATGAAATCAAATACAATTGCAATTTTTATCGAACTATGGGAAAGACGTGGTGCAGTGGTAAGTGGCATCAACT
This sequence comes from Ostertagia ostertagi, assembly GCA_036418205.1. NCBI lineage: Eukaryota > Metazoa > Nematoda > Chromadorea > Rhabditida > Trichostrongylidae > Ostertagia > Ostertagia ostertagi. Next base: position 21,016 of record MU874013.1, on the reverse strand, counting down.
ACCACTCTATGAAGTCAAACCCCGTTGGAATCTCGCCCACGCTAACGGAGCCTTCAAAACCCTTCGGTCAGTAAATTGGTACTAGAATCGTTTGGGAGGATCGAACATTGCCTTGTATTTACACTGATTACCCTGCCAAGTCACCGCACGGATTAAATCACATTCAAATGTCATTACGATTTTGAATGGAAGCAGAACACGTGGCGCATCCAGGAAGGAGTATTTGACGCTGGAAACGAGCGCCATCACATCACCTCAAATTCTTGTTCACTGGGTTTTGAGTGGTAAATACACAAAACCTTGGATGGTGCAAAATAATTTTACAATGTTAATCGTGGTGAAGATACCTGGGGGTAGAACGGTCCCAGTAATGAATATGACGCCTACTATTGGCACCAGCGCTATCTGGGAAACTTGGAAGATTCAACCCAAAATGCAAAAATTTTGATACTATGAGAATTGAACCTTTGATCATTTCACCACCACTTGATGGCCGAAAATGGGCCTCGGTTTTGTAACCCACCCATGAGTTCCTATCACCTGTATCACCTGTCACCTGTCGTCCCGTTGATCATCGAATTGCTCGAGCGGGCGCCAGCAACGTCTCCATTCGTCCCTGTCGCGTGCAAGAGTTGTCCAGTGGACCCTCCTCGCTCGAGGGACACGATGTCCTTCATTCCTTTCGTTCAGAGCTTTCGTGAAGAAGTCTGACCATCGGGCCGGCGGTCGTCCAGGTGTTCGTTTTGACGTCCCGAGGATCCACCCGTCAGCTAATCCGCTCTAATCCAGCGGTCATCACAGAATATCGTGTCTGGCCCCACACCTATCTTGGGTAACCAACCCCAGGAAGCCCCCGTACGCGGCAAGACAGCAAAGTCATGCGGACGACGTCGTGCGCAGTACTATAGAAGATATTTCCGCGTAATATCACATATGTTATCGCAAACCTCCCGCCCGCTGCTCCATCCGTACCACACCCTCGCAACTCAGCTATCTGCCGACTCGCCTTCTCGACCGCGCCGAACACGGTGCCCTCCTCTGGGCCCGCCCACCACCCCCCACCTGCACTCTCTATTCATGTGCGAAGATTGCGATTCCCACTACGCGCATTTGCCGTGTATAGGTTACCCCATACATCGTCCCTTCGACAACAGAATACCCGCCATTGGATAACGCTGACCGCATGCTCGTCCTGCCTGCGCAGAGTCCAAGTCTCTGAGGCGTAGGTTAGGGCAGGAAGGACAGCGGAATCGAAGAGGTGGGCACACAGAGGGATGTTCTTCGTCTTCTTCACTACTCCCTCGATGTTCTTAAAACCGCTCCCACACACACACATGCCGCTCGTTTCTGCCTGCTCAGCTCTAGAACTAGATGTTCACTCGATGTTGAATCTTCCGCGACCTATATACATATCAAGACGAGCATCGTGATTGTCTCGTTCTGCTTGCACTTTCTAGATACTGCGTGAGGCATTCAAGGAACCCGAAAAATCCCGATTTCTCATAAACAGCTTTACGAAGCTTCCCTACAGAATGAGTTCCTATAAGAATGGAAGCCAAAAGACCAAGCAGTTTTTGAAAAAGCGCGCGCTTCCAACACACCCTGAAAGACCTTCTCTTGTATTGTGGACATCTGTCACTGTATGATTTCGAATGATGGAGGTTTGGTTACCCTTTAGGCACAGATTTGTCTCCTTCGATTTCAAATGTTCTGATAGTGGCGCGTGATACAGCAGCACACACTGCCACTGTCACCACATTCCGCCCGATAAAGTTGATGTTTGGTATAAATTATCACACTCCCATTAACTATTCAGAGCGGCTCCCAAAGTCCTGAGAAAATAAGTTCAAGTTAACTCTGGTAACTGTCCTCGTAGGCGTGAATAACGCTCGAGAGAATTCCTTCGACCATTGACTTCTGTACTGTGGTGAGCGTAGCGTCGAGATCGAGTGTACGCCCGCGACAGCAGCAGGCTGCTCGTGCGTCGACGAAAAGTGAATTCCACACAGGAGCGTGGCTGAACAGGCGAAAACCTTTCGACGTGTCGTCGACGAATCCTCGACCTGATACACCCTGCTTTCCGGCCAGCTAGTTAGTCAATTCTGTTTCCTCTCTTCAAGGACCTCTCCCTCCCCTATGATAGTGATTTGATTTACACAGCAACCATTTCATACCTGAGATCCTAAACACCGCAATCGCCGACGGTAACGCACCCGAACTGAGTGCAAAAATTGTAGCCATCGCTGAAATTAGCGCAAAGTATTCTCACAACACATTTCAGAAGTGAAAATATTAAGAAATCTGTCTGCTGTTATTGGCAACTCATTGATTGATGAACACGAATAAGAAGCTGATATTTATTTAAGAATCATTTCTTTCGTCACCCAGCAATCCTTGTACTCTTTTGCTGAGATTCACTCAACGATTGGAGCATTCTTTTTAGGGTAAGCTGCTCCACGGTCAACCTCAGTGATTGAAACATCCGTGAACAGTGCGCAAAAATGAAGAGGTCACCGACATCGCGATTGTACTGCGTGCCCGGCAGTAGATTACAGTCGTTTGCACGGCTTCAGAACAGGTGGAGATGCAGACATAAAGGGCTAGATAGAACCTACTAAGGGAAAAAATGCGAGTGTCGCTCGATGTTGCAACCGCCGCGCACGCGACCCGATCAAGGGTGCGCGACGTCGCGCAGTGACCTCTTGCTGTCCATCCCTCCAGAATGACAATATCTTGAGGTTCGCCACAGAGCACCTCCAACAACATAGGTCTCTGGCAAGAAGCGGGTGAAGAACCACAGCAGATCCAGTGACATTAAATATAGTATCAAATCTTACAAAAGTCACAATTACAAACGTGATAGAACAACGAGACCATATTGAATTACCCGAGAAGCACATGTAAATATATGGAACTGCATTGAAATTCGGGACAAGCGATAAAAAGATGAGAAAATCAACAACTTCACAGACCTGGCAATGTGTCAAAAAGAACAAGCTGATAGTAAAACAACTCAAGAACCGGCAATGGGAAAATCCAGTAAGAGAAGTATGACACAAGAATGTTAACCGCTTATTTCACATCACATAGATCAAGAAATAGCCGTGGTTTGCTTCTAGCCGATGAATTTGAATATGGACATAAAGGAAAATTACAGTGCAGGAAAGGTGCTGCTGGCTTCTATGAACTTAAAAAATTCCTCTAAAAAATTGTCGCCGAGCCAACGATCACATAAATTACTGTTTTCTAGACTGCCTAGAATAGTCTAGAGCACTGACGATAAAAGTCGCTTTCTATGACGGTTCTCGGTATCTCCCTCCACCTAGCTATGAAGAGGTTTCATTCCCTGGCGACATAGTGGATAAGACCTAGAGGACAAAAAAATTGATTTTGGCATAATACCGCTTGCTCAGGTCATAATATCGACCCAGGAAGGCATTCAAAAGCTTTTAATATCACGATCGGAGTTAAAGGCAAGCCTCGGAATAAAACAGGTGAGGGAGTAGAGGTGAAGAATGGTCTGGAAAAGAAAAAGAAAGCAAGGAAACCTCCGATCACGCCCCGAATAAGGACCTCCTCTATTTCAGCCGCATTCCACCTTGGGATAGAGAAGGGGCGTGTTGGACGAGTTTCACGAACCTAGCTCCAGTTGCTCCAGTGCCAATGACATTGAACCGCAATGGGACCGCTGCCGCAATGCGCCCGCGCTTTTCAAGCAGCGTCACGTGGCAACCGACAGCGGAAGGCGGGGCTTGCGGACGAAGGTGTGGTTGCGGGTCGGACGAGCTTCTTGCGCCTTTGTCGCGCACTTTCAAGCCGCAAAAGGGGCGCGACATCAACGCTTGTCCGCCTGTCTACTACGCTAGAGTATGGAACAGGCTAAGCGTGCCTTTAATGCATAGGGCGTCTCTACGAAGTCGATCAGTGGTGAGCCCTTCAGCCCCTACTATTACAGTTTAGGTATGAAAAAAACTAATACACGTCATATTGATCTGTTTGTCAACAAAATTTCAAACTAACAACTGTTGAAGATCAGCAGAAATTTCAAAAGAAAAGATCAAGATCAAAACAGCCAACAGCTCCGATGTACACTTTCTTATGCGAAAAGGTCTGCATGGGACTTGGCTGTGAACTCCAGCTTTCCCCTACATCAGTAACAGGCGAGTTCCAGAAGCCCATGAACACATTAGCCACGTTTAGTCGCGTTCACCTGGGCTCTTCTATTTGTTATAGATATCATTACGCATACACCCCATCATTATTATCCTTTCCCTTCTATCCTCAAGTACCCGCAAACACTCCCTAATATTTGGTATCAAAAATTTCGGATCAGCCACATAGGCTAACAACTTTGGCGGTAGCGGCAACTCTGATATCCGATCCTGTCGAACCGTAAGCCTGATTTTCAGTCGACAAAGGTACTGTAAGCGAGGGAGCAGTGACAGACGAGAGAGAGGATACTGTAGGCGAATTTCCGACGCCTCCGCCTCTTCGCCACGTCGATGCATCAGGATATCTCGTTCGCGGCTATAGGATATCTGCAAAATAAATTGATAAGATTGGCTTCTCAGAGATGAAACAATAAGCAAAAAGAAAAATAATTCTTACTTGGATGGCATGTTTCAACAAATCCACTACACTCTCTGATCGTTCCAACGACAGCGGTCCACCAAGGTGGGCGAATTGACCACTTATTTCTACACGAGAATGGAATACCTTTTCTAAAATTGTCAGATTGAAAAATATCATCGGTTCACCAATGACCGTAAAAAGGGAGATTATAAAGGTATAAAAGCACTAGGCCTTGATCAGCCCTCTTTGGAAAAAGCCAAAAATTAATCCTCTTCCAGGAATCGCGATGAGTTTCATATGGTCAGTCACGACTTACGGGGGGCCGGTGTACGCAGTGGAACTGTCGGAAGGGCCAAGTTGGGCACGCAAGCGGCGTGCTTTGTAGGTGATCTAACTGGGAAGAGAACTAGGATTGACCTATTGATTTGCATGCCGAAGAGTATATAAGGGGGCAACCTCCCAGACAGTTATTTTTTCTGCGATTTCGACTCGACGTCCACCCTTCGACTGTTGCTCATCCCCGACGGAACTCCCATCCCCTCAGTGTCGCTGTTGAAGGATTTTACCGCATTGTCATTGTATCGTTTTTTCATCGTTTCGTGTTCATGATTTTGCCGAATAAAGTGTTCGGTCAATCTAGTGTCTTGTTTGTCGGTAGGTCACAAACCGAAACTTATTGGAGATTCCAAACTGTCCAAAAGCATGCAAGACTACTACTAATTGACCGACCACAGAAAGGAAGGCCTCGGTAGCCAGAGCGCAACTTCGATCCATGCTTTGTCATCGAGAAACTTAAGCGATTCCCAACTACAAGGCAAAAGCACAGCTCATTCGTTACGAGCAATGTCACCATCGCGAGATAGAACGAAAAGGAGTACGGAAGTGCAAAACATAAAGCGACTAGCGACTAGGCGAATACGAAAAAAAAACTCTAGAATCAGGTTTACTGATGCTGGAATTAAAAATACGTCCGTAGGCATGACCGAATGTTGACCATTAACACTTCCCTCACACCATGATTCAACCACAATAATTATATTGAGAAGGGTGTACCACTGCAGTATTCATAGAACACGGACCAAAACAACACCAGAACTCCGCCCCGGTCTAACTAGCCATACAACTCCTCGGTACCAGGTAGTTTGCAGTATATTCGCTCAATTTGAATACGGGCAGGCCATGCCGTTCACTGCATAACGCCAACACGCACTCGAATACCACAGTGATTTTGAGTGAATTGGTGCATCCCAAAAAGGTGCTGATTCAAGCCATTCGCTTTTTCCTTCTTCAAACCAAACAAAAATAACGATCGTACCTGAATGCTTGTAGCTGACCGTGAAAAGATGGTTGTCACTGTGGCTGTCTCTCACAAGAAAGGCTCCGTCCTCGCATAGTAGCAACAGCTTCTCTGCGTTTCTCCATGACAAATCTCCCCAGTACCTGGAATGCTTCCTTCAACCGTCACCAGTGAGTTGAACTCCATTACTTAATTTTCAATTATCAACATTTTCTAAGACCATAAATGTGTAGGAAATCACCGCTGCTGATATTAAAACTTTCAAGAAGTTCCCGTTGACAAAAATATTTTGAGATTTTCTTAAAATTATATCACCCTGGGCCTCCTTCCTGAATAACTACTGCTCGTGACTTTTTTGAATGGAATATAATATTAACTGTGGAATTCCCTTCTCCCTACTACTACTACTGTACATGAACGCGTGTGTTCTTCACTGAGCACACTCCTCTCTACAGTCACATAAACAAATGTAGTCGGGAGCTCCATGAAGAAGAGCCCTATTTGATGTGCCCCTTGAATCTTCCAGCATTTCCCCATTTCTCCCCACTAGTTTCACGCCTACAATCCGAACAAGGACAGACCTGCGTACTGAATGAATTTAGAGTGCTCGCAAAAAACCGGGACTGCGTTCGGTCGATCCATTCTAACAAATAATAAAAAAAAACATAGACACTTTCCTTACCATGGGCAAGATTTCAACTCGGCTAGCCTTTTAACCCACGAATTGGGCGTCGAGGATGACGATGATGACGACGAGGACCAGCGGAATGTAGACGTCGACGGTTGCCCTTGCATAAACCGCACACCTCCAACTGATCATCATATGTGATTTTTTTTTCAAAAGAAAATCATGATAGCTTGGCGTTATGGTACCACTGACATTCATATTATCAACAGACAAAAGCAATAAAATACACATTTATTATCGAAAGATATGTACATGTGCTATGTATCCGTAGTAAAGAAAACCGTCGTCAAGCATTTGCAAAAAATAGCTAACATTACAATTTGCAAAATCACAACTTATTATCCATTTTTTGAACTTAAGATAACGCTAAATAGACTAGAGAATGGAAACGACGTGCTCTGCACCTCTACACAAAAAAGAACGCTCTCTTAACACGGTTCCATAAATATCGGAGTGAATACCTTCGAGCTAGGCTTTGTATTTTCAAAAGTCAGTTCACGGCAGACACGACATACAGCCAAATGCCTGACTGGATGAGATCAACAATCGAGAAATTTCTTACTTCTTCACAACAGCAAGTAACTCAATTCGAGAAATAGAAAGCTTCTTGCGCTCCATCTAGTGATCAGTACCACTCACTGATGCCTCAGCTGAGCGTTCAGCAGCATTCGATCGTGACTTCAATATCTTAGCCAGATCTGGCCGATTGACTGCACTCATTTTCGAATGACAATGATCTTCATCTTTTTCCTTGTTCGATGAGAAGGATGTGTAGAACTTCAGCCGTTCTCGCATCCGCGGCGGAAACCTTAATCAAGGAACTCGAACACTGCATTTACATCGCAGCAATTCAAAAAGCTGATCTCAAAAAAGCAGGCATACCTGGGAAATGCCGCTTCAGCTTCTTTTCTCAGAAAATCTCCAACGAACATGTACTTGAAGTAGTAGAGCAGATCGCATAGCTCATCCTGATAGCAAAAAATGATACTCTTGGAAAAAATTACCTAACAAAAACATAGATGACAAAGAGCTCACCCCATGCAAAATATCCCCATAACGCTCAGTAATGTCGCCAATCTTCGTATAAAGTACGCTGACTACCTTGAGACTCTGAAACAGTAAGAATCAATACATTCCAACACACAAATTCATACAGCTGGAACACACCTTTGAGAACTATACGTTCTCATTTGGTACTGGTTGAAGTCATACCCGTGAATGTACATAGGGGAGGTCAAAACGTCTCTTTTGACGTTCCCGCCCTCAGTTCTCAGCGCTGTCCAAACTGCAGACCTGAGGGGTCTAATCCAATCAGGTCACGGTATCGAAGAAAATTTTAGCTTGAACTCAACAAAGAGGATTGTAGCTACTCTAGAGTGGAACACCTAAGATATGCCTCACTCAGCTAAACCGCTACGGCGGATGGCTTCACATTTTGTCAACGGTAGCAACACTGGGGTCTCACTTAAGTCCTTCAAGCTGCGTCACTCAACGCTTTCGTCTGCGCTCTCTTGCCATATCAGCGGCTCATGACCATTGTGATCCGACACATCCAAATTTTAGCCAATTGGT
>MU874013.1:0-12077 GCA_036418205.1 Ostertagia ostertagi | reverse complement strand
AAAAAATGCGGAAAAGAAAAGGGACGATTTCGAAAGTCTCACAGTCACATGCAAGTCAAAAAGCAGTGTGAGAAGGATCATGCTGAATATTACCTCTTCATGCTTTACTTTTTCACGCCAGTCGTTGCATCGTTGCAGGAGGGGCACGACAAGCCTCAGCGCATACCACAGATCGTTTTCTGTATTGGCACGACTACAGACTTCCCCAGCAAATGTCGATATCAATTTTGATAAGGATGTCTGAAAAATGAAGTCAATGTCTAACAATGAAAAAGTCTAGCTATTTCGAACTACTGAAATCGAGATCTGGGTGCTCTTTTCGAATGCTTCTCAAATGGAGTGGTATTACTGCTAACGTACCAGGTTGCTGTGATACCAATAAGCTTGAGCAACCACGTTCACGATAAGTGGACGACTAGCCATTTGCAGAAGTTGCCGCTCCTCAAACTCATCGAAGACTATCTCTTCGAATGTCATTTCTGAAGCATGATCAAATAGTGGCCTAAAGGAATAACAGGCTCATATCGTGAGAGGTGTACTGATATAAATAAACACTCTGTGGAGGTTCCTAAAATCCGCTTGATGCAGCGCGTGCGTGTAAAATCCATCAATTATAAGCATACCTGCCAATACGCCGCTGTCAATTACAGCAAGGAATTCGTTCTGCAGAACTCGACAGTACGCTTCAGGCAATGCCGTCAACAAGAGAGCGATCGCGTTCAACATCAAATACGGTCGAGGTGGTTGAGCCTCTTGAGCTCACCAGCAAGTTGATCATCGCTGGTACAATATGCTTAAAAAGTAAACCTATTAAACCACTACCATTCCAACACGTGGGTTTAGTAAGAATTTTCGTTTCATAAAAGATGGCCACTATTTCCAGGTTACAGATTAGGCAAACGTTAAAGTTACAAAGCTCTCGAAGATGAACGAACTAGATTGAACTGACTGCTCTACATTTATGTATTTATGTTTTACGAGCTATTATGTTGCATACCAGAGCACCAAAAAAGTGTTCCTTGCAAAAAAAGAGAAATCTCCAGAAAGCTTCACCTCCGGTGAATGAGGACTGGCAAGGAGCTCAATGCAGGCAAGGTATAAAGCCTGAGCAGCCGGTGGGTATTCCGCAAATCGCCAGTCAGGAGCCACGTACGATGGAGGCCTTAATAATACAAGAACATCTCTCAAAATCTTTTAAAAATCCTTCAAAACCCTTCAGGCCAAGTACTTGGTGCTCATATGCTTATGTATGAAATCCAAACTCACGTGAGGATGAATTCACTGCATGTGATAATTCGATCAGCCAGCTCGTACACAAGTTCCTCGAACGAGTATACCCTCTGGTGATTATCGTTGATAAACGATTGAGTCAATGAGCTTTGATCGCCTAAAAATCGAGGCTCATCATTTTGTACTGACTGGGTCTTTTTTCACACTAAAACTCATTCTGTTACCTTGACATAAAATGGCCAGCACAAATTGCCGAGCTCTTGGATGATGACCCAGCTGCTCATGCATGCAGAACAAAATAGTATAAAGAAACGTTATCGGATAAGCTGAAATTTTTGAAAAATAAAGAAATCGACAAAAAAAACTAAAAGAGACCGAGTGTCTGGAAGGCTAAGTCAATCCAATGTCGAACTGTCGGTTATTTAGTAACGATAGACCAGTCAACTCACGATGGAACTTATATATCGGTCCACAAGTGGTGAGTATTGTCGAGAATATATTATCCACTTGAAGTTCCAACGCTCGTGCCAATGTGAAATCCAAAATCTAAACAGTTTCTTCATATTCCTACTATCCTTTTGACACATGTGTCGAAGCCAAAAAAGAAGGCAAAGGAGATTTAGCCAAACAATTTATGAATTAAAGTAAAAATGGTCAACAATGAATTAAATTCATGAGATGAGAGAGCACTAACCGGTAATAATCGCTCTATAAGACTTCCATAATAAATGGGATAATGTGCTCGTGGATTGATCATTTCAGCCATCATAGGAGGTCGATTAGCCATCTCTGCGAATGTCATTTCAGGGAATTTCTGAAACCCATGATGAACAAAGTCGGTATGATTTACTTCCCTCTACACCGCTCAGCTTACCCGATGATATTCCGTTAATCGACGGAAATGTTCTGGAGCATCCACATCTCGCCGAGGAATAAACCGGCAATAGAAATCTATTCTTTCGTTTATTTCCGAGCAGTTAAGTAAAGCCTGAAGTGAGATTCCATTCGTTACGCCGTGAAACTGCTCTATATATAACATATCATGTAAAGTAACAAGAAACTCAACAAACCTGAACAATGACCATTGCAATTTGACTCGCATGGTCAGTGGCTGGATGAAGAACTAAGGAAAGCAATAGGCGATCGAACGTCATCACATGACGATGGAAAACCATCATATTTAGTACGCGAATCATCTGCAAAAAAGAGCTGTTACATAGTAAAGGAAAGATCCTTGCGAGAAAACCGGTAAGTATGCATAAAGAAATCTACAGAAGCAACGATTCGAATTCATCAACGCATTTCATCTTATTAAAAAGGAAAAAAAATAGAAAAGGAATTGCGATTGCTGACCATTGGAAGAAACTCCTCTGAATTCTTCTCAGCGCTGCACTGGGAAATTATGTAGTCAGTTGCATTCACCGCTAGCACATATTCTCTGCATGTAAGCCGATCAAGAATTCTGAAAGAAAAATATGTCCAAAAGAATGGAAAACGTGAACAGAATTAAACGCTCTATAACCAATTTTACAAAAACGAAAATATGAAGAGAAAAAAGGGCGTCTCAGAAAATGAACTCACTGGTAGATCACTGGTGACAAAATCTGATGTTCCGGTGGGCTTTCTATGAGGTAACGGAAAATTACACATAGAATTGTTGGCTGTCTTGACGGCATCGACATGTATTCCATCCAAGACATTTCTGGCTGCCCTGCCATTTGCATAAAATCGGTATGAACCTCTCTCTAAACGACAACACCGGCGCTCAACTATTCCCATAAGTGGAAGGAAGGTAGAATTGAGGAGAGAAGAAAAATTAAATACCTGAAACGCTTCGGCCTTGGCTGTGTCTTCTTCAAGGGTGATGGCTGTACGCTGCGCAGTCAGAGGCAAGGATGAAAGCTAAACTGAGCGCTTTAGGATATACTAAGTCAGATATACACTACTAAACATCCGCAACCACGGGCCAAAAGCTTATAAAACGTGACACATAAGGATGTAGCCGCAGGGCAACAAGCATGGGCTACGAACGATTCATTTACGAGCACATGAAGAATAACAGTAATTGCTAGCAGCACGTCTATGCTGACTAATTTGATTTACTGCAACACCTTTTGAGCCCAAACTGCAGCTACATTCAGTCAGTTCAAATCAGAAACGTTGGTGAAGCTGTGGCAAAACATTTTGGCAAAGAAGTCTTCGAATAAGAGTGTAACACACTACCTGACTTGGAGCCCATGTGTACACTTGATTGATCCGCATTAGCTCTGGATCACTTTCGATTCCTAAACACATTAATTCAACAAAAAACTTGCATAGGAATGAAAAGGATATTCGGAGGAACTCCGACAAGTGCTACTGAAAGTTGCTAACAATATGAAAATAATCTTTAGCCTCACCCATAATTTTCATGGCCCTCATCATTGTAATCAACAACATACGAACGATCTGAAATTCAAGTAAGTAAAGAAAGAGAAGTGTTAACAACGAAAAGGAAAGAACTACCTCTGGGCACACTACCAGTCTACCAGCCCTTGCATTATCCATTGGATTGTAAACCAACCAAGAGTTTAAATTCAACAATGTGTTCCCGAAAGCATTATCTGAAAAAAAACAAAGATAACTCCATAAATGTACAGAATATACAAAAACAAAGGCTACCTTTATGACGATGAATAGAAGTGACACAACTCACCTACAAACAAATGAGCAAGACTGATAGTATCTGGTAACAAGTTCCAAGCCCATTGACGCATGAGTGTGTGCTCCATTGCAGAATAGAGACCATAATTGGTAGCGATTTGCTAAAACATGGAGTCTTAACCTTAGCATAACTAAAAGAGCTTGAGCCCGAACTTCCACTAGGGCAGACGACAGCATAACAGATTGCACTAATTACTGTGAGTCATTAAAGAACTGCACCTGCTGAGCCATGGCACTATGGATTGTCATACAAAGGCGGAGACCAGCTGGAGTAGGATCATGAGTATGGGACATTGATGTTCGAAAATTCATTGGAATCGATGGCAACCTAAACTGATGGAGTTTCCAGCTCTAGAAGGCCTTTGAATAATGAAGAAATCTATTGAGTGGAGGAAACGGAGTCAATAATAAAGCTCTTGTTAACACACCTGTAGCATAGCAGATCCAGTAACATGTAGCACTGATCCTTCAAACTCAGTCCATCCGCAGGAGCTGGAGATAGAGCTGCAGTGATGGACCTGTTCAATATGGTGATTGAAATATGCGTTGCGCCATAGTCATAGCTCGATGGACGTTAGAATCTTCGGCGGCATAGGTCTCTTGAAACAACCAAAACATTTCGTTTAGAGCGAGCGCCTGATGCCCGACGATAAGAGATTAATTTTAAGCAAACAGTTTGTATCGCTATGCGGGATTCTATAATGAGGGCCTGATTAAGTTTTAAGGACATTGATTAGAAGCAATAGTATTGACTATACTAATAATATTAATTAACAACCATGTGATCATTGATCGAGGAGGTCAAGCTCACTCACCAACACAAGCTGGACTTGGAAGTCTGTCTACTTTGTGAAGTGAAACAAAGCAAGTGGACAGTAGAAGATTGATTTTGGCTCGCAAGGTCAACGCATCAAGGAACTGCAAGTATAGTTTCCAAGTAACCTATATAAGATACCATCTAATCCAAAAAAGAAAAATAGAATAAAATCACTGACCTGCATATCGAAGGCATATCAGTTTATTATTTCGCTCGGCATATGGTAGCAAATGTGGTTCGTCTGTGGGTTGTCCATCCAGCCGCTGTTGGAAAATCGCGTGAACATTTCGGGATACAGGAGACTCGTGTCGGACTGCAAAATAAATAAAAAAACTCAGAATTTCCACATGACAACTTCCTTGACTGCCTTACCGTAGATTAAACGATTAGAATTCATCCTGCATTAACTAGTTATCATCGAACGACTTGAACTACACGCGTTATCCAAAACCGCCTGCATGGCCTCGTCTGGTGGACCCGTGTTAGAACGTACGAATTCAATTTGATTGGCCAGGCATTCACTTGGGGGCGGTAATCCCTCCTGAAAGGAGAAATTCAATACTCAGATTAATTTAAAGAGTTAAGGAAAAGCAAGAACTGGCAAATGTACACTAAACTAAAGGGTGCTTCTGACAATTCAAAAAGCGCTCTTTTTCGCTCTTGTGGGACGTACAGCGTCTTTGGCGCGCCCCACACCATACTTCGAAAATTTTTGTGGTCGTAATATAACAAAAAGATGAATGGCTCGAAGAAGCCGTTAATCTTAGAAGTTAATTATACTGAAGTCAAAAATATGCAAAAAATGACAAACGATTGTCGGCGATTATTATCAGGCAAGCCATACGGGCTGCCACTGGCATTAACGTGAATGAGAATGGTTCGTTCAGTCAATGGAGTCTTCTCATTTCATCTCACGCTCAAATGTTTTTAAAACCTCCATTTCCTTCTGATCGTATCCCTATAAGGACACCTGTAGGTACGACTGTGTTACGCAAGGTGGGGATTTGGCTTTTTCTTCACTTCATCATCCAACGAAGACCGTGTCTCGTCCACTCTCAAGGCCGTACTTTCAGCAACATTTCTCTCCAAAGTCCTATTCCGTATTGTCCGGGCTGTTGAGTCGTTTGCGCGTAGCCGTGGCGGCGAAACTTAGAGGTGATCTGGCCGCCGCTACCCTACACGCTCTCCAAAGCGATGAGAAGCGATAAAATTAGATGCTCCAGCTTCTCCAGCTCTCATGACCGGGAGACGATAGGAAATAATCATGCTCTTCTCCTGGAATCCAGTGTCAGTAAAATGATGGAGTATGTTTACGAGGGTGGCCGAAAAGTATAATGGAGCGGCTTTGACCGCTTGCTGGCACTCTGAAGCGTGAGTTTTTTAGTTATCGGCTTTGAACTATGTAAGAAGCACCATTAGTTGTTTGGTCCAAAGTTCATCTGAACTCTCGCCATAAAGATTTGTTTGCATCGACCCATTGCCAAGAGGCACCCCAATGACTGTCTTTAAAATTGCAACTTCGGGAAGCGACTCGGTATTCCCTCTTCAACAATTAAAAAAATGTGTCTGTGCTCTAAAGGTTTGAGTACAATTGTGATTAGCATAAGTCGGAAATGAAGAACGGCACACTCAGAGTATTGGGGCATTCACTTAGAAGAGGATAGCTCACAACGATGAAGCCACCGTGGGTCACATCGCTTTTGATCTCAGGATCTGCCGTCACTCCTTCCAGAAGAGCTTGAGAGGCCATCATTATTTGAAGGGTTACCGACGCGTTCTATGCTGGTTTTTATTGGAGCAACCCGAATCGGTTCGACTGATAAAATGCAAAAAGTTTCTGCACGAGCTCAAGGTGCGCCGCATCTCTCTCTCGGATTGGGTTAACGAGAAAATTTTCGGAGGAAACTTCTTTTCAACCACCAAATTCAGAGGCAGTTGTTGCCAGAAAGTAAGAGCGAGTCTCCGAGATAACGCCTGGTTTACAATAAACTTTCTCCTGAGGGTGTGGTGGTTTGTGATGGGGTAACATCCAAAAGTGCAGCCCCATTGAAGTTCATCTTCCACAAATGTTGGGATTAAGTCGCAGGGCTTGCAAATACATGATTGAGTGTGCTTTATCCTGGATACACAGCTTTTGCTCAATGATTCGTTTGCTATTCTGAAGCTGGGCTCTCTTATATACGCGTTAAAATTCCGAACAAGCCAATCCCTATGGTGCTCAACCGCGGACCATTAGGACTAATATAATTACTTCTCTTCTCAGACCCTTAACCCGATGGACTACTCTATATGAGGATGTTGTACAGCAAGACCTTGTAATACTTCTCCAGCTCGGTGGGTGCTCTGAATTTAGCGCTTCAGAAGAAGTGGGACGACATCACCGTTGGCTACCTGCGGCGCACTGCTGATTTTGTCGTTGACGCCAGAAGGCCTCTCCCAAAGCAGAGTCGTCAAATATAAGCTCCTTCTGCACAAGTGATAAAGTAGCTTAGCTCTATCTTTGTGTGAAGTCGGTTTCCTGATCGGGTCTCTTTCTTGGTTTTTACACACAAAAACATAGCGTCCTATACTTTTCGGCCACCCTGTACCGTAATAACATAAGTACTTTAGGTGGGATTCGTTACTAGGGTAACACCGTATGATCGCGCGTACTGATACGAGCAGACAGTGCAAAATATGACCGCAAAGTTATTCTTTCAAATCCTTCACCCTTTCCTCTTGCCGTACACGACTTCTTGACTTCGATCCCACTTTTCTATATCAAAACAAATGCAAATTTTGGACAATGAAAATAATCTGTTTCAAAAATCACCGATCCATCGAGGATATTCCACATACAAGCAGCAGCTAGAAATCGAACAAGTTGAGATGGATGATCAGAGGCGCCCGTCCAAACGACGTCATCGTTGAACAAAAGCTGGAATCAAAGTTGTACTATCGATGCAGAGGGAAATGTAGATAGATTAAGAGCAAATAAATTGATGTTGATGTACGTTATAGAGCCTGGCCATTTCCTCTACTTGTTCCTTTTGTAGATGTTGTTGGAATGTGCCCGCTATCTGAAGCATTATCCACATCACTTCATCGCGTGCCCTTCGATATCCAGTTTTGACGAGGACGTTTGAAAGCAGGCTAAGCAGGCGGCTCAGATTTCTAGAAAGTAACCATCACCTCAAATTTACCATATGAACAACTGAGTGAGACTTACATATGCTTTTGAGTGATGCCATACATGATTATACTCATGAGGTTTTCCCACTGATAGCGCGGGATTTCAATTTCCTCAGGAAGCTTTTGAACCTACAAGGAAAAACAAATTGAAAAAAAACCTGTTCTCGGCACACACAAATAAGAACACAAACAAACTGCGCGTTGTGATAGAAGGCTAGGTAAGAGGTTTGTTTCACAAAACTTAAAACACCCGTTTTTCAATCAACAACAAACCAAGAACGACGCTATAGAACTGCGAACAAGTGGAGGATCAAGTGCAGACAACCGGTAATCGAGATTGTGATTTGGAAGGAAAGGAAAGTGATTCCATTCTTGGAGTCAAACCTTTCACTGAACCCACCTCCGCCATGGTTTCACTTATCAATACTGAGAGAATTTCGTCCCACTGGGTTCTGCCATGCGTGACTTGACGTAAAAGACCCTAGAAACTTGAAAGTCAAACAATATAAACAAAACCAAAATTAAACAAAATGCAAAAAATTTACCGAGAGCACCTCCTTTCCGCGCGGTTGTCTTATGACAGTGTAAAGAAGATATGTCTGAGGTGCTCGCAATTCAGCCTTGTATGGAAGGTAAGGAGCACGATGACTGAAACGACAAATGGTTGCCTTGGGTAGGAACTAAAGGCAAGTGAAAGTAACAAAATCAGTTCAAAGCAGTATAAAGAGTAGACCTTTGTTTTCATGGAACATAAGAATTACGACGATTAGCCTTTTCATTAATGAAAAAATACCTAATCTGTGTGGTTAAGTGGTCTATTCGGCACGAAGCCGCTGAAGCTGTAAACGAAGGATGTGCAGGAAGAGGAAAGAGAAAACATCGCCCGATTACGTAACTGAGTTCGGCTACTGCACGGAAGTACATTATTAGTTCCGACAGACGATGAGCTAGTCGCTAAAACACAACACAAGTTTTCCAAGAAGAACCAAATAACAAGAAATAACAAGAAATACCAAATAATTTCTACATGAGAAAAAATGACTACAAATCTTACGGGAAACATGTAGGCGCGCTTTAGGATTCCACGGCTAAGCTCAGTTAAGGTGAAAATCGGTGGTATTACGTTGAGATCTGGGTCCAGAATCTTGAGAAGAATCTAAATATTCGGAATATATTATTATTTATGTAGTGGTAAAAGCTCAGTAGGGAACTCAATAAACAGCAACGCACTCGTTTCGGCAGGCAATAGTTGTCGCCGTTGCTCAGGAGATAACTGGGCTGGTATACTGTTGAACTTGCTGATATATCAGACATCTGAACATTGAGGCTCAGCAGAACAAACTTAAGTTCTTTCCTCACTAGAATTGAACCAACCAGCAATGTAATCCACTCTAGTAATATTACTAGAGCTGCTGAAGGAAAGTTATATTCCTGAGATTAACTCACTTAAACAGACTTCGAACACCTTTGTAGTCCATGAGCGGGATATTTTCCTCAATGAAAATCCACTTTTGCGGATCCATAATAGTTCGCAGGGTGAAATCCGCAGTAAGGGCCAATCCTTCTACACACATGCTAGAATAATTACACTTTTAGAGTTTTATTCACGACTAGTAGGGGATAAGGTAAAAGGTAAGAATATCCAGCGCTCAACAAGATTGAGGTGTACTGTTACCATACAAAGCTGAATACTATTGAGTGCCAAGAGAACCTGGATTAGCGGCGGAAAGCGGCCGTTCAAATTAATGCATCCAACCCCTCAAAACAAATACTGGGCGACCGAATATTATCTTATTTTACAAAACCCTGATATTGAAAAGTGAATCATTGGAGCAGGAACCGAGCGTTTGCATTATCCGAAAGTAGGGTCGCATTTTGGGGTAGTAAGGTTTTTTGGACGGGTTTTTGACGATTTGTGAAAAGTTTTGACGAATGTAGTCTGAGAACTGGGCAAATGTGGAATTTTGCCGCTTCATGATACCCATTCACGCTCCCGCTTGACTACCGTTTTGGAGAAAAGTGGACGGAGTTGGGTGTGTCGACCGGTCTCAGAATCAAGTACTGTAGGAACAGAGGGCGATGGTCAGAGGAAAGAGAAGGGATCGTATTGGTGGGACCATTCCAAGGTGATGGTGGTGGTGGGGGGGGGGTGCTATCGAGGATGCCCTGCGGGTGAGGATAGTGGAAATTTTTGAAAGGTGTGAAGGTGAGGTTGACCCTGTTTCTGGAATATCTGTAGAAGAATCAAACACTAATTTATGAGTGGGGTTACACCCTCCGCCGCGTATTAAGCAAAAATACTTTGATGAAAGACACCGGCCGCGTGAGGATAATAGAGATTGCGTGGACAACCTCGTACTCCTGCTCCATTGTAAGGAATGAGCTCGTCACAATAGTAAAGCTCCATACAGGAACTCGTTCATATCTGCAAGAGAAATTAATCCAAACTGGTTGCAGATGTATCGTTACTTTGTTTTGTAGCATTTTTTATCACCCAAATGTAAAAATAGTTGTTAGTTGAGTCGGCCGCGCCACCCTCGCCGTAAACTGTCTTCTTCCTCAGCGAGTCCATGTGATCACAGTTAGTGCCGACGTTCCGAGGGGTGGTATTCTCCGGCTGTTTCAGGGCGAATGAACAACCACTGCTCTTGTCGGAGACCTCATCGCTCATTGGAACCGAGGTGTATATAATTATTCAAAGAC
Organism: Ostertagia ostertagi; assembly: GCA_036418205.1. Taxonomy (NCBI): domain Eukaryota; kingdom Metazoa; phylum Nematoda; class Chromadorea; order Rhabditida; family Trichostrongylidae; genus Ostertagia; species Ostertagia ostertagi. The sequence goes on along the minus strand of MU874013.1, from coordinate 1,453 downwards.
ACTCATGGGACTTCGTACCTAAGCTTCATACTGAACTCAGTGCTCGGGATATGGACTCAGGAAGGATACGTAAACCTCACTGAACGCTGATCCCAACTAATGGCACCGTCTTGAGCTTTAATGATCTTTCTAAGCAAAAACATGACTTGAGAATCAGCTGAGCTCCTATTAAGCCATGCCAGGGGGATTTCATTCAAATTGCCATTTCGATTTCTAATAAGCTGCTGCATGTACACGAACGTACAGACTGATCGTTGCCGACATTATGCTGGCTTTTACTTTTCCGAATTCGAAAATCTGTCAGATTGCAACCTCCATCAGATGTTTTCATCAGAATTGCACTTTGCACATTCACTTATAGTGAGAAGAAATTAACAGGGAAATAAGTTCTAATTAGTTTCAGTGGATGATCTTCTTTTGGAAGCTCACGTAACAAGAGCCACAGAAAGCCATTCTAAGGAGTTTAGGCTTATTGAGGACTACTGAGCGCGAAATATCTCACTTTACTCTTAGATATGGAACTAGAATTCATTCAGTTCATGCAAAGAGAGCAGCAAAAGCTAACCTCATCCATTTTGCTAAGAAGAACCACAGCCTGAACGCCGAGCATCTCATCAAAATCCTTATTTGCCGTTTGCATTTGCCAAAAAACCACTTCAAGAAAATTTTCATGCTGAAAAATTCGACGGTTGGAGACACTCGTTCACAAAATTAACAAGTCAAAGAGTTTCATACCACGAATTCAATGATGCATCGTCGTAAGCGTTCGATATCCAACGGTCTCTGTGGAGCCTCATCGCCTTCTTTGAGAAGTGACTTGTCCTTGTCGTCTTGTCCATCCGACGGCTGTCCGGCCGTAGCCGACATTGCAATATATGTAGTGCTCTACTAAAGTTATCAATTAATAATTACAATAGAGCCATGAAACCACGACAACACATCGCCTTTGTCGTCTTTCTATGAAGAAGAGGCTCTTCCAGTAGGTGGATACTACTGCAATGGACTGGGCCGACTGAAGTATGATAAACTTTTTGCAGGACGAATCCACGAAGTGAATGGGTGAACCAATTTGCTAACGCAACAAAGGAGCAAGATGACTACTACCTTTACGACTGTTCGCCTAGAAGTTCAAACTTTTTTTAAAGCGTTCGGTTGCTCAAATCGCAAAATTGTTTGTTCCCAAGAGTAACCCCATTTTATGGAAAGCTCTAGGTTGGATAAGCCAGCTTGTCTATGCGAGAAGGGACTGGCTGAATATGAAAATGAAACTGTTTTCCATGACAGTGAACCCCTTAAATGCTCTGCAGCGACGGTATCCCCAACCCCACTTGAGCCAGAAGAATTCTGTTGTGCTCCAAAGACGCTGAGCGAGAACACTATGAAACAGAGCCTAAACTGACTGAGGAAAAAGCCCTCTTTTCAGCAAAGGCTCACTCAACCGTGGACTGGTTGA
>MU874009.1:17650-28655 GCA_036418205.1 Ostertagia ostertagi | reverse complement strand
ATACGTAACAATTAAGGCATGAATGAAAGAAACGCGAAAAAGGAGTGGAAGGTACGACATTATAAATGAATTAAATACTACAAATTGCAATAAGGTAAGTCCTATTATACTACTACATTATTTTTATTTCGTATTATATTTGCATTCTGATTGATTTAGTTCACTTGATATTACTGATTGTTTGTACTACCGTCCCTTTTTTGTTTTAACCCGGATTAGGCTTAACCCTAGATGACGTTTTTGACCTTAGAATGGATTACGAGGGAGTGTTGAGGGTACAGGTGGACTAGCCAAAAGAGAGAACCCACTGAGTTGGTAGACCCATCCGTTTACACCTCACCCTAGCTACCTAATTGGGTGGCCAACCCACATGGTAGAGGGGTTTTAAGGAGCTCCTTCCTCAGTGCGCCCAACATGGTTGGGACTAACAGGTTTGTGGACATGTCTCTGCAAATCTACCGGCCATTGCTGTGGCGCTACTACAGCTTTGGCTGGAGGCCCGGCTTAATCGCCTCCACTCTCCGTGCGGGTTCGTCCGTTCCCTTTCGGCTCGTCCTCCTGAATCCTTCGGTGTTGCAGCCGGCTCTCCTTAACCATTCCAGACTATTACCTAGTTGCCACCCCTAGGTAATTACTGTTGTCGAAGAGTCCTGGCGCATTCCATTCCTTCGAATCTTGAATTGTGGCCATTTCACGCGATCCTCGGGTGTTGTCCTTGAATTATCCGCAAGTCGTATCCTGTCCTGGAAGGCAGTGGTAGGGCTTCTTTTTACCGGTTATCGTTGGTGATAACCGAACGGATCCGCTTCGCCATCGCCGATGCACCATGTTGCGAATCGGTGGGACCAGAAGACCTGACCTGCGGAACGAGGGGGATGAACCCCGGGCTACCATGCGACTGTGAAAGTACAAACAAACCAATACCCAGTAGCCCCGCGCCGACTACCAAGCCAAGGTGAACTAGACCAACTAGGAATTGTTCCCAAATAACTACGACACAAGTAATTGGCGAATATATTACGGTGGGACTGAGCCCTATTGCTACACTACCCGAACACAAGTGATAGTAAGAAAACAAGTGATAGTAAGTTTTATGTCGTAACCTACTTCTTAAACAGTGAATTAATAAAAGACAAAATAAGTGTTAGTAATGCGAGATAAAACTGACTCACGTCGGGTCGCCTTCCTCGACCCGCCGGTTGACCACAGAAAGAGATTTGGATTAGGAATAACATCAGACACTTGAATTCTAAGGGCTAACGCCCTGCGGGTCTGCCGAACGTAGACGATCAGGGGAAGTACCGTGAGCCGAACTTGGAACACCGGGCCGGGCCGTGATGGTGCTGTTGCGAACAGCCCGTGCGTTGCCGCACGATCACGGAAGATCAGGCTGGGTCATGTCGGCAGTACTCCGCAGGCACCGGCGCGCCCAGGGTTCCTTTTTGGAGCGATCGACGTGTTACGCGACAGACGGTTGACCCGCTAGTGAGATGTTGCCTGGTGGGCGAACATGCCACAGAAGTGGGCGAGATATTCCCAAAAACTTGCAATTCGGCTTGAGGGCAGCTCGAAAGCCTGATAAGTGATTCGATATTACAGGCATCGTTACAAGTTATCGCATGTTGCCAGTCGGCGTATGCCATGATGTTAAAAAGACCAAAATGGGTACCCCGCCAAGGATTGGATATATGTTGAACGATCGAGCACCATTAGTGGACAAAAATGAGTACATTTTTTGTACCTGGAAACGTATGCTGAAAAAAAAAGAGCTGGCGCTTAAAATTCCTCCATCCCTCTTCTGATGCTCAGAGGGCCGCTCAGGATTATGGACCATTGTTCTGTGCTAAATGCACTCGCCCCTACATTATGTAGAAAAAACCGTTTTTAACACGGTCTGATAGACCACCCTGGTTAAAGAGGTCTGATTTCAGGGATCTGTATTTTTTGAGTTGGAGATGCAGACTCTTCCACATTGTCCGATGTTTACCAACCTGCGGCTTGACCTTTCGGAAATTACTCGAAGGTACGGTTGACCTATGAACAGCTAATTGTAGTGATACAGTTGTAAGAATTACAAGACGTCTGAATAAAACGGTTAAAGTTCAATTATTCAGTGAGAGATATAAAACGATATGGATGTTTTGGTGTCGCAACTTTCTCAACGTATTTCTGCCATTTTCGTTGCTGCTGATGTTGAACACGGCCACCATTGCCAATTTGAATCGTTACTCTAAGAGCTCCGTTCTCGAGGTATTTTTACAATTATTATCAGATTATAGTGCGCGTAAAGGTTTTATAAGATATTATATAGGTTTTAAGGTGTTATATATAATTTCGAAATTATAAATCGGAGTAACCTGCAGTAAAGGAGTTCACAATAACTCACCTCCTTTCCTCCGTTGCTGTCTCGATCCAACGTTCAGCTCCAAATTATGAGCCGTTTGGACTTCACGGCAAGTCGCTGCTCCGGCTCTTTCGACCGCCCTCGTTGTAGTGTTTTCTCGACACGAAATGGATGTAGCTGTTGTTTCCAATGCTCGGGTAGGGACTTCGCATTCATGACGGCATGGGTCACCTCAAAATACCACCATTGTTTCGTTGGCTGGTAAGGGTGGATTAAAGGCAAGCCCCGGGATAAAACTGGTGATAAGAGCGCTTCGTAGTGATGACTGAGCTGCGGAACGACCTGAAAGTGGAAAGGAAAGCAAGAGAAATCTTTGGAAACGCTAAAATTAAGGCCTAACCTTCAATAAGGTCGGATGTGGTACGATGGCGAGACAGGGCGATCAAAGAAGACAAAACACGCGAGAGAGCACGCCGTTTGAGAGAGCACGCTGATCTCTACATCAATCGCGGTGGGTGGGAAGCGTTGCAACGGGGGTCGATGGTTGCAGGCCCGTAAGGATTAGCGCCCTAATCGCGCAATTTTGCGACGAAGCTGGAGTGATCTATGGTAGGTACGGACCCCACAATTTCCCTTGCGGTATCCTTTCCTATACAGGGTGGGGCAAAATTACTGGTGCACTAAATTTTCAATGGCATTTTGACAATAATTCTCACAAATCAATTCTAATTATCAATATTATTTACTACAAACATGACAATACAAAAAATGTTAATGCTTCTCAAAATGATCTCCTTTAGCCTTCACACAGTCCTTCAGACGTTCGACAAATGCTTCGCATGTGGCACGCAGGTACTGGTCATCGATTTCGTCCCAAGATTTTGAAAGCGCCGCCTTAAGAGAGTCCAAGTTTGGATGTCTGGTAGAACACGCTTTGCTCTCCAAGATGGACCACACAGAGTAATCCATCGGGTTTAGATCAGGAGAACTGGAGGGCCATTCGTCGTGTCTGATGAAGTCGGGCAGGTGCTGGCGCACCACTCCTGGACCATCTTTGCTTTGTGTGCTGGAGCAGAATCCTGCTGGAAGCACCAGTAGGCTTCTCCGAAATGGGAGTTGGCCCACGGCTTGAGAACTTCCTCCAGGATATTTTTGTAAACCTCTGCGTTGATTTTTACACCAGCTTCAACGAAAACAAGTGGGGTCTTCCCCGTAGAGGTGACTCCTCCCCAAACAAGAATGGACTGGGGGTGTTTCGCTCTTTCCTGGAGTCTTGCCTTGGTGGTAGCATCAGCAAGTGATCCTGCAATAATCCTCTCATTTTGGGAGTTGAAGGCTGGATTCAGAGTAAAAATCTTTTCATCACTGAAAACGATGTCTCGGGCGCGTGCCACCGTGAATCGCTGCAGCAACTTCTTGCATCTCTCCAATCTCCTTTTCTTCATAATGTCCGTCAGGAGTTGGCATTTCTGCAAGCGGTGATAGGGAACTAAAGAGACACGAAATAACAGAGAAAGAAATAAAAGTATAAGTTAAGGCTTGTGTAACTACTCACTGACCTCGCGCTTACTCCAACGTCTTTCGCCATCTGGCGCATCGATCTCCTGGCGTTCCTTCGAATTCTTTCTCTGACGAGCCTCACATTTCTCCGACTCGTAGCTGTTGTGGGACGTCCTCTTCCTTCCCTGTCCTCTTCGGTCTTCAGTTCTTTATAGCGTCGTACTGTATTCTGAACCGTCCTTCGAGGTACGGAAAGGATCTTCACAATTTCTCTTGTTTGCTTGCCGTCGTTGTGAAGTTTGATGATCGCGCTCCGTAGGTCAGAACGACGGACCATTTTGTATTCGAGTACGTGGGAGTTACGCAACCTCCAGACAACTATAGTAAGCGAGTGACCAGGACACTCTTCCAAAGAAGTGTGTACACAAATTCAACACGTATAGGTAGCCAAGATCCAGTATTTGCCCCCACCGTAGTTCATCTGGCTAATCCTAGAGGGTTGCATCTGAGACTAGGTAAAATAGGCCAATCTGACAAGCTGATGACAAAGGTCCAACAAACGACTGTGCGTGCAAGATCCAGAAATTCTCCAAATTTTGATCCATCTCTCAAGGTTTTCTACATTATACAGCTACTAGGCGTAAAAGTAATGTAGTTTTCCTAAAGTTGGCGCACTTGCTCATATAAAGCAGAAATCTATTTGTGTGTAGTTTGATTCATTAAAGGTTTTTAGTTCAGTTTTTAACGTGGAGCCGAGGCTCGAGTTTGTGGCTGATGTCATGGTATGTATTCACGAGACATATCCGTCCTGAGAGATCCAAGAAGGCGATATCACAAAAGTTAGCTAATAGACTTCTAGATCAACTGTATTATGATCGTACAATGGAGAATTTATGGATGTTTACTATATGCTGAGGTGGGCATTGAGAGCCAACAGGCCATAATTTGATTTATGCGCCCTCCAAAAACGCTGCGTTAATGGCAAATCTGCGCTGAATTTTTAATTTTATTGTATATTCATGGCCTAATTTCTTCAAAAGGCTCCTCAGGTTCAGGGGAATGAGGCCCATCCATATTGCTGTTTTCGGCATATTGAAGGCACACGAGTAGCTTGCCAGGCTCTGTCGTGTGGGCTAGGATAGACCTCCAGGTAGTTAGCCACGCTATCCTGGAGCGGAACAAGGGGCTTATTTTTGGAGGCGGCCCCGAATCGCCTCCCATGTACTTCCCAGTCACTTGAATGCAAGCTTTTGGCTGTGCCGACATGCAGGATACCAACCGCACACACACAGAGAGCGCACCACACACGCAAGCATGCATGGATACGCCTGAGTGGAGACAGCTGGTATGAATCAACACAGCACTACAGAAACAGGGAGTCCATCCCCTGAATCCACCTGCGTCTCAGGGCAAGTACATGGTGGCTTTTGGTCCGCGATTTACCCCCTATCCGCCACCTGGGGTCGCGCCACGTAGCCTCGCCACCAACCGGCTAGAGATCTTTCAGTGAGAGAGGACCCTCAATGGAAAATATCCGTGGTTCTTTTATTTCTTGGATTATTTCATCAATCCCTGAAAAATAAGATTCGTCTAAGAAAGGAGCGGTAACCTTTCTGTTACCAGGTAAGTCTAACATATTTCAAGTGTCTGGCCGTCATACGGAGGTGCACCGGAAAAGAAAAGGTCTGTAGCGAAGAGGAGTTGAACAGTCTCCCGTGACCACACTTAGCCACATGTTTCCCAAGCCACCTTGTGAGAACAGAACAAACTACCCTTCAAAATTTTAACGCCGTACACTCGGCCGCTTTGTGAATCGGCGGCGCTTCAAAAACCGAGGCGACGTGCAAACAATCACCGGAGATTTTCTCAGATCCGCAAGCCCTCAGCCTTACCAGGAAGGTCTTTCAGGGCGTGACGAGCTTTTTGAAAACGGTCTTTTGCATGATATAGGGGCAGATGCGGGGACCACAGAACCATGTTTAATTTTTCCTGAAACGGCCCCTCTGAATACCAGAAAAGGGGGTCCCTAGTTCGATTCCTCTTGGTGACAAATTTTTGCATTTCGAGTTGACGTTCCAAAATTCGCGCAAAATGGAGTTCTGATTGTTCTGGTTGGTTCTAACTCCATTTTGCGCGAATTTTGGCACGTCAACTCGAAATGCAAAAATTTGTTACCACGAGGAATCGAACTAGGGACCTCCTTTTCTGGTATTCAGAGGGCCGTTCAGGAAAAATTGAACATGGTTCTGTGGTTCCCGCCCCTATATCATGCAAAAGACCGTTTTCAAAAAGCTTGTCACGCCCTGAAAGACCTTCCTGGTAAGTATACATATGAAATTGAGCTCACTTTCTATTTGCAAAAGTGTGTAGACATATTTTTACCCAAACCGATTTTATCACGACTCTTATTGTTCACTTGTGCTTGGAAGAAATTATCGCACCGCGGTGGTAATGGCGCAAACTCTCATTTTATTGCCGGGACAAACCTAAATCAGCATTTTTTTTCGACACAAATGGTCAACTTCATGAGAATAACTCCTGCGAACAAGTGAGACATGAGCCGGCTGAACTGCAGCCACGTTGACAAGGCTTACCATCGCAATGGGTTTTCTCACCGTTACTGTCAAACGGGTTAGTTTAGGACGAGTCGATTTTTAATTTTTTTTTATTACTAACAAGGAAAGGCTCGCAGGTCGCCACGGCCATCGAAAAAAAAGTATGTATCACGCCTAGCATGTGCCTTTGCACGCTGATCTCAAATCTACCTTCCAATTCTGCTGAACGGTTCTCTGATAGGGGGTTATTGAAGGGTTATAAACAGGAAGACGGTAGTGGTCAACGTCCAATTAAACACGTCCGTTGGAAGGTCCCTTATTCGTGATAGTTTTGCATTCTTCAGTTATTACGTAAATAAGTCATTAGAAGCCGTTTAACTTGTATTCCTGAGGAATGGAAAGCAGTCAGACACGATAAAAGATCCGACCCTACGAGTTTTGACTGTGAGTCCGACCGCTACCGCTGCGCTATTTTGCTTCATAGAACTCCGTTCGGAGAATCGTTTAGCAGATTTGGAGGTATTTTGAGGGTCAGCGTTGAAGCATGTTAGCGTGACATCTTTCTTGGATGGACTGACTGGGATCTCTGTTTTTTGTGAGTTTGTGAGTGGAGATTCTCCTGTTAAAGGCTTCCAAAGAGGGACGCTATGTGAAGCAGTAAGAAAACTCAGCTTGATTCACTGTAGCCTACAGAGCTGTTCACGCGTCAGCGTTTGTTTCGTAATCCTGGTAGTGATGGGATATCAGCTTGTGAGAGAAACCTCACAGCTTGAAGGAGGATTCCAGGCTTATATCGAGGAAGCATAGCGATTCTCTGATTTTGCGAAAACGCGCAAATTCTGCAGTGGATATGCCATCGGCGACCGAGAGTGGCCCTCCCCGCGGCGCTATTGACGCGGCACGCCCACCCGACAAGCTTGCTGCAGGTCCATTACCGTTTAGCAGAGAGAGCATTAGCGTAGAAGAGGGCAGCGGCGATGAGAGTCGAAGCGGTGCGGAAATCAAAGGGCGAGAGCTTCTCGTGTTCAGGGCCGTCTCTCACGTTTTTTCTTCATCCCAGCACCACTGACCACCTCTACTTTAATTTTTACGAACTTCTTCCTAGTCCTGAACTCCGCCTTTGGATGTATGACATATTTTTTCGCAAGGGATTGATTGGCAGTTCATGTCCACGCCTTCCTGAAAATGAGGATGGCAGTCATCATCCAGCTGGCATTGGTATGTATATCATGCCGAAGAAATGGAGTTGGCCGCATAATATCGCCAATACATCACCTTGTGGCGACCTCTAGGGAATAGCTGCTTAAATATGACCACAGCCTGGTTTTAAAATGACCTGTTAAACATGAAGAAGACCAAGGGGTGCATGAAACCCTTGCCAGGCAATGGGGAATATTTGATAGTGGTTCCTATATGACCCGGATCTTACAAGAAGCAGTCTGACCCTGATGCGTCAATGTCCAAACCAAACATGAGATGTGGATCAAATAAGAACGATGCGATTAAGTAATGGAACTTAATAAGATTCTGAAGGTTAGAGGACGGAGGTTCTATTGGACTTGTTAACCAAAGTTCATCGAAGTCACTCAAGGGCTGCTACGCTTTTGCTCAAGCTATTGAATGATATCTCCTAAATAGCGAAATTACTCAGGTTGATCTATCGCAAACGGACCTCTCAGATTCACACGTCGATTTTCACGATTCTGTAAGGAACTGGAAGTATTCATTTTTCCGACGTTTACTTCTTTTCACCTCCTGCCGAACCCTCCTGTACCTTCTCGTTTCCTCGTGTCGTGTTCATTGCTCGTTCCAACCCCTTTATATTCAGAAGCGCAAGGTGTGTCGTTAGTTACGACAACTCGCACATCTCTTCGCGGTGCGGAAGCGAACACATTACGCGGCAATGATTCTTTACCTACTGGAGGGACGGAACAGCGAGAGTCCAGTCCCTCCTCTCATTCTTTTTTCACGAAATAAAGTGAGTGGGTGTAGCTGCCGTGACCTCTGGATAATCATCCAAAAATATTAGGTTCAATCATGAGTAATTCCCTTTCCGATTTTCCTTTCGAACGGCTCCGAATCCCAGGGAAGGAGGTGAGAGCCCTAGGACTGACAAGGGGTCTTTCAGGACATGGAGCGTTTTTTCAAAATGGTTACCTGAATGTTGTAGAGGCTCATGTGAGGAACACAGAACCATGGTTCATTTTTCCTGAACGCCCCAGGAATGTCAAAACAGCGGGGAAGAAATGGTCCAAAGTTCGATCCTCCGTGATGACAAATTTTTGCAATTTATGTTGGCGCCTCCAAATTGCCGCAAAACACGACAATGACATCTATTCTCGACGATGGCGCCATTTGGCGGCAATCTGGGGCGCCAAACTATATTGCAAAAATTAGTCATCACCGGGGATCGAACTCTGGACCATTTCTTCACCACTGTTTTGACATTCCTGGAGGCGTTCAGGAAAAATGGATCATGGTTCTGTGTTCCTCGCATGAGCCCCTACAACATGCAGAAAACCATTTCGAAAAAGCGCTCCATGTCCTGAAAGACCTTCCTTGTAAGCATTGTAGGAGGGAGGGACTTCGAGGTGGGTGAGCCAACTACAGTGTGGCAAAAGTTTGAATTGTGTGAACCACAATGCCCATGAGCCGCTGATTAAGGTGAGAGAGCGCAGACGAGAGATGGATCTGAGGATGCGGCTCAAAGGACCGGGTTCCAGTTATCGCTTCGGGACCCCGTCATATGCGACTCCTTCGAGTGTGTCTCTATTTTCGAGGTACACTTTACTTGACTGCTTCTGGGACCAGTTTTTCCTAGCCATAAGACAATCAGTGGGATAGCAGAAACTGGCTGAGTTGCGGCACGACCCAGTTAACGAAAAGGCATGCCGACTTTGACCGAAAACTTTTCATGATGGGAAATACAACCTTGAAGACCGTCTACACTATCACGTAGGTTGATTATGGCTCTCGGTGATTCTCGTTACCAGCACGGCCTGCTTGTAGTAGGCATGCAGTGCTTGCAAAACTTTCTGAGTTCACGCCCTCAGATTCGCGGAAGGTCTTTATTGCAACAGGCCGCAAAGTCTCGGCGAGAAGGGCATCGACCCCTCAATGCGTGGATGGAGGACGTCCGCTGTTGAAGGCTGCTGTCTATGCATTACCTGAATTATAAAGTTCGTATTAGGGAATAGATCAAGTCACACAAAATTGGTATCAAATCCGTACATACTTATGGCTCAACCTAATACATAGCACAAATCGCATTCACCTATATATAGTTCGCTTGTCCCGCCTACGCAGAAATCGTTCTCTCTCTCTGTCGAGTTCATTTTTCCATCAGTTAGACTATTTCGGCCATTTCATGTGAAATTTACTTCCCGTTTCCAGTTGCTTCTCTTTTTCTTTTTTTCCTTATTTACCTTTTCATTTCTTGTGATACTTTTTTATAGCATTCTTTTCAACATCTACCTCATTATACTTTTTTCTTGTTATGCCAGTCCTCTTCCCTTTCTAATCTTTTTTCTATGTTGCGTACTCCATTTTTCTGCCATGCTTTTCATCACTTATGATATTGTTTCACTTTTCACTTCGACACTTCTCTTCCTTTTCTACAGGTGGGCCTGATAGCTAGCTCATTGCATAAGGCATACATAACAGAGTTCCCCTTACGATTCTGAATGGTGGTTGTGTGCGTGGCGCACTCGAAAAGGGTGTTGAGTCCAGCACTTAATATTGCTACCACGAAAACTACTACGATTCGACAAGACATTTGAAAGTAATTTTGAGCAGTTGAGTAGTTGAGTAGCTCTTATCTCGTACATTCACGGCCGCAAATTGAAAATTCTCTCAAATATATTATCAATTATTTTTGAGCTTTTCAAGCTCTGAAAATTTGCCCTTTTCGTTGAGGTTTTACTTTTGCAACTGTCCGCTCCATTCTTTTCGCGTTTCACTTTTTCCTTTGAATTGTTACTGTACTGCTCACTGGGAAGGTCGTTCAAGATATGGAGCACTTTTTGATACAATTTTTGCGTCCTAAAGGGGCACTTGCGAGGAGCGTGAAGCTAGTGGTTATTTTTTCACTGAACGGCCGTGGGATTGCTAGAGAATGAAACTTGTGATAGTTTTTTCTGAGCGGCCCTGGGATTGCTAGAAAAATGAGAGAATATTTTTTAGGAAGAAGTCTTCTCAAATTTCAGTTTACTGTACACAATTTGTAACGTTTATTATTATAATTTTCATGCATATTAGCTTTTTTATCAGTAAATAAGTGTAAATATGTATGAGCACAAGAAAGTTGAGAGCATATCAATGCAAAATTGGTCTCCAGTGGGTATGAACCTCAGGCCATTATTTCCACACATTTTTGGCATTCCCACAGCCGCTCAGAGAAAGCGATCCTTATGTTAACTTTGTGTTGGTACCCCTATATCGTGCAACCGTGTTGGAAAAGCACTACACATTCTTAAAGACTTTTCTGGTGCGCTCTTTCTATTACACCTGTCTTCCTATTATCGATCGTAATTTAATGTTTCTTGTATCTCACATCACCCGATCTCATTGATTACATTGTTCCTTGTTGATCAATACGTATCCCTTA
>MU874009.1:0-10928 GCA_036418205.1 Ostertagia ostertagi | reverse complement strand
CAGAAAAAAGCTACCTCCAATGAAGGGTTTCACCAAAGACTTTTGAGCGCTACCTTTCTAAGCCAGTAATATAAATAATGCTGAATCTTAAATGCCAACAGTCAGCCCTCCGTAGCACGTCAGTTGCAGAGATGCCTTTTCGATGTTTGACATCCTAAAAGGTGTATTTATATTGAATGACTTCGCGTGAGGTCTTGATGCCTCTTCACCTTCTAAACGCCGTAGTGGACACTGTTTACACAGTAGGGCCGCTATAGTAACACATTCACAAACAAACAATGAAGGAACCCCGACAGCGCCCTGCAGCGAGAAGCACACTGACCGTAAACTCCATGGTCGCCGTCTCAGCATGATTCCCTTCACTGTTATGGTCCCTTTGGCCCACTTCGAGCGGCTTGATAACTGACCAGTTCAATTCTACTGTGTATCAATGCAGGAATTTTTCACCTTGATGAGGCGTTGGCTAGTTGTTCACTTCCTACAACAAGCCGAGAAGTTCAGCATTCAGTCGTGCTCCATTTGGATGATACTGTGGCCGTGTTCATTTGATGCGCTTCTGCGAAGCGATCGAACATGTAGATATCCACATTTACGGCGGTCGTGTGTGAGCTGTCAGAAGCGAATGAGCGATGTCGAGCGATATCAGATGAAGTGATCAGATGAGACGGCAGACCGCCACTACTGTGATTGCGCCACCAACAACGTTGTTGTTCTTAGATGTTATCTTCTAGTATGACCCGCACTTTGAATCGCCTCTTTAGTGCTGATCCGCTGGAGCTGATCGCAGCGGTCACTACAGTTCGTCGGCAGGTTGAGAAACTACAGCCTTGCCAATGCTTGAAGTTATAGGCTTTGAATACTGTATGATGATGAAGATTCGAACCATCGGCTTAGTTCACGTTTAATACAGTATCATTAAAACCAAAACACACTATCTGGCCGGAGTTCATGTTTAGAACAGAGCGGTAAAAGTACTGCAAAGTTCAAACCCTTGTCGTTTCTGGCGGCTATTACCCTTTAATAGAGAAGAGACTAGCTCAGTCCGTCAGTCAGCCAGTGGAGATCTATCAACCCTTCTGAAATATCCGGGCACGAATCTAGGGTGGGGCGGAAGTTCTCCCACTACTCAGCATCCTTTTGATACTTTTGCGGCGCAAACTGCGGTCATCCAATAAAAACAAGACTCCTAAGAGTTTTACCCGTTTTGAAAAGTCTTGGACATCAAGATATAGGACAAGGGACCACTCAGATCAGATGCTTCCGTAGAAAGCTCCAGTAAAAGTGAACTTTAACTTCAATAATGCAGGCTAATGTTAAAGATACAAACCTCAATGCATCATTTCAGTGGCCTTGAATGCGTGATTATGGTTCTCGCTAAAGTTTTCGCCCAGGTTTCCGGGTGCTTTTGTAGATCTCGAACCATCTCGGCGAGAATGAGAATTCGAGAAAAGGACACCTTTCAATTTCTCGTCTCCAAGCCTTCCAAAAAACGGCATCTTAAATTGGACGGTACTTCCTATGATACAATGATCCTTTGAGCTTCAGCTAGCAATCTTCTCAGCGGGAACCACAGCTTCTTCCTTCCCGGTTTCTGGCGGGTTGCATCCAGTATAGAACACGTTGTCTGAAATATCGGGTTTGCGTCGTCCTAGCGGTCTTGTTTTGTTTCTTGGGAGCCATTCAGTGACTCGGAGGCTCCATCTGTCATCGTCTCGGCGAAGTAAATGACCAGCCCAACGATGTTTCGATTGCGCCATGTATTGTAGGGGATCTTTCAGGTCTCCCTTAATTCTGAACTTCGTAGGCTTTGCCTCCATTGCTGATGTCGACTAATTTGTTGTCCGGTAGAAGACGCTATCTTGCCTGACTGACTTGATTATGATGATGTGTGTATCTTTTAATCGTCAAGTTTTTAAGAAGGAAAATAAGCCTCAAAAGAAATCGAAAATTGGTTAGAGGCTTGTGCGCCAACCTTATTTTACGAAGGCCTAGCGGGTAGATATAAAATAGATCGGAAGCTATGAGCCTTGGTTAGCCGCTTTGGTATTTCGTCGCGTATGGTAGCGCTGTCTCAGTACCATGTCCGCCCAACGACGAACACTATAAACATGGGATGCCAGCTTAAATGCAAGGTGACAGTGATGGCAAAGATGCTCTTGATCAGAATCCTCAAAGAAAGCCATATATAGAAAGTCATGTTGGCTAGATGGAAATGAAGAATTGCGGCGCGACCTTGATCCGCTACATTCACATCTGAAAGCCAGCTCGCATTAATGTCACAAGTCCAAACGAAATTCCTTCGAAGCTGGTCTGGTCAGCTCGTGCATAAATTTATCAGGGCGACCCATAATTGCTTCCCAAATGTGTAGACCTAGATTGGCCTTCAAATAAATTAGTAACGCTGGTGAGAATTAGGACGGATGGTTCTGGTCGAGATGGGAAGACACTAATGGAGGACGAATCTCAAGAAATTAAGGTTAACCGGTAATTAAATGGCGTTCCCTATTTTTGCTAAAAAGGACATCGACTATTTCATTGGAGATTTACGAGAGAAAATTGGCGACATAAAAGTAGGCCTACTAACGGCAAAATTCTCAGTGGCCATTTCGTTCTTCTTAGTCTTACTTTAGTTAAGAGTTTACTGGCTGAAGCCAAGCTTATTCGAAATACGTACTAGTATAACAAATTTGTGAAGAAGGAAACCCTTTTCAAGCCCTTTCTCCAGTGCCGTAAAATGAAAGACATTTCGGAATCCTGCTGGAAATTTGAAGAGAAGTTGAATTCGTGGCATGGCATTTGAGATCGTTCCATTGGATTATTGTTAGCCTATTACAGTAGAGTTTTAGCAACAATGTGGAATGGCTTCCTTCACCTACTACACGTAACCCCTAAAGTAGTGAAGCCCTGCTTTTCGAAGAGTTTTTGATAAATTCTTTTTACTGTGTGTTTAGAGAAACTTGCACTCGCACGCATAGCAGTAAATAGGAAAGAGGACATGATAAGTCGGTTGACGGGTTATTCTCTCGGAGTGCTCTCTTCTCCATTCAGGAAAAGCTAGGACCAATTTGAATGCTTATACGTTAACTACAATGACTTGCAGCCATGTACAGATCCGCGCTCTTTTGCTCTTGACTAAAGACAGACTGATACAGTTTGGAGATCTTTGGATGGATATATGCTTCGCTGACTTGAGCGAATCTGATCGGGTAAGTGGGTTTAGGGAATGGGTAGGCTGTGGGGGCTCACTTGTTAGCATCATCTGTGCCGTCATATCCCGCGAAAAAATTGAGAATTAAATGGTGGTAACAAGATATAATAGTTGATATGGTACACTAGAGATGCACGGATACAGGGTGCGGCAAAAGATGCGAGGCGGCAATATACAGGGGGGGGCCAAAAAAAAGACATTTTGCCTATGTCGGACTTCGGCTCTTTTTTCTTCGCAGAGATTGCTGTCGTTGACGGGAGTTCCTCAGCAGAGTATTCCCTAAGTGTTCCTCTATTAGTGTACGCAGGCTCTCCTTCACTGCCCTCACCGTCTTCAGAATATGACGTCATCTGTCACCGTCGTCAGGCTCAAGGAGGTCTACCGTAAGAGCTTCAGCCTGAAGCTCTTACGCAATTTCGTGAATCGATTTAATGTTGGATAGTTTTCTAGAGGCATTAGCTACCACTGTGCAAATCCCCTCGGAACTAGCTTTCCAGTAAGGGTCGTTATGGTACACGATCCTTCGAAGACCCCATTGAGATCGACCAGTGCACCATGTTTCCAGGGCTAATTCTTCTGATGCCGTCCACGTACGTGGCCACTATGAAGATTTTCTTATAGAATGGAATGCACTCTTTAATAATAAGTTGGAACCGTTCGGTCTGAGTTGAGTAAAATGTGCTTAAATCCATCTGGAAGTGGAGGCAAAATGTCTTTTTTTGGCCCCCCTGTACATACAGTCAGGAAACCGAGCATAATACAACTTGTTGACATAGCGCTCACATTTCCCTTTGATTGTGACAAGGAGCGTTCCTACGATTTTCTTCGTAACCACGAGAATTCTATTTGCGCATGCGAGCGTAACCGATACTCACTAGTTTAAATCCATTTTTGCAGGGCGTTTCACAATGCCGCATTGTCAAGGGATTATTCGTGTATGCATGGTGCTCTCGAGTGACATCGGTGTTCAGATCATCTCAAAGTGCGAGAAGTCTGCTGAACGGAGAAAAATGTTGGCATGCGACAAACGTTATTGTGGGTTTGAAGGGTCAATCGCAAAGTGGAATTCAAGTTCTCAAGGATCCTCCTGGTTACGCCGTACAGAACTACATGTTAACCGTTTCAAATATCAAGAAAACTCTGACGTGAAAGGCTTCGGCTTAACTTCAGAGTAGGCGAGCCTCTGGATCAAACACAGTTTTCACTGGCATCTAAATCACAAATTCTGTGGTTCGAGGCCTTGAACTCGACTAGGTAGGCGGTTTGGCTATTCATTTCCAGTGACGATGACCGCTGATTGCTTTGGAGATGCGTTGTGAATTGACGCGCGATTTTCTCAGTTTTCAGTTGGTGAAAAGCGATGTATGTCATTTGGCACAGTGGCAGGAATTCTAGACCTAGTTGGCTGATTCGAGTCGATTGGCTTGATGAACAATTAGACATGTAAATCAGTTCAATTCTAAATCACTCATTTTAGAGTTAACGGAGCGCTCAACTTTCTAGACGTTTTTACGCTGCTCAACTACACACTTTTTCTCAGTTAGCAGGGGTGGTGTCTGGGAATATTTTATCTTCTTGTTCAGCTTAGTATTCGTTTGAGGCACGCAGTAGATGGTCTTCAATTAGTTGAAAAATAATAAATAATAAGAGTAGTGACCTTAGCGCAAAAGGGAGAATGATTTTTGTATAATAGTGGATAAAAATGATTATCGTTTGAACACATAGAAGTGATGGAGCAATAGTTGCTAGAGTACTAATTTACTTTGGCTGACTAGACGAACGTATGGAGCCACGAAATGCACCGCTCCTAACGAGCCTGGCGTATACGTAAAGATTCTCTATATTTTACTAAGTCTAGAGAACTTTCAAAAAGCACTGAGCACGCTCGACCTGTCAACTTTTCTGTTTGTGTTGGTAGCCGAGGATTGCGCCACTTTGGCGCAACTGACTGAGGCAAGGGTGATAGGCGGCGCTGGAAAAGGATCAGCGAAGTTAATCCGGTGCAATATTTGGTAATGACGTATGGGAACGCCGTGCATCAGGTGAACCAGTAGCCCGCGTGAGGACGAGCGTCTCGAGATTAGAGGCGCGCCGGCGCGCGATGCAAGCGCCTTCTCGAGGTCCCTCCGCAGGTAGATGTGTCGGCAAATCTTGTCCACTGATGCATTGCTCATCGTTGCCATGCTGACAGTCGGGTGATCAATGGCTCCTGTTTGAAATCGCTCTCATCCAAAGAAAAACATCATTCGTCCATGGAAGTATCAATTTGTACAGAAAATACAAAATTTATACATAAAATCTATTAAAATACATTTAAAATCTTTTACAATCACGATGACGAGTTAATATACCGGGCAGTGTGAGATTTACATGGGCAGTATCATTTTAGGTTCGTTTCTTCGAGCGTCGAAAAAGAAACCTCCAGAGCCATTTCAGCCTTTTTTCGTCTTTTTGGTTTTGTGTTGTTCGAAGGTCTTGAAGTTTTTGCAACCGACGGCATTCCAGCATCTGATCATCGTATGTTTCCTGAACAAGTCGCCGGAAATAGGGGTAAGTATGTGAGAAAAGAATCAGGATGGCTGTGATGTCAAGCCGATTTTTTGGCGTCAAAGTAGGTCAGGGTCGACCGGTCACGTTCGATACATTTCTCTAGGAATTTTTGCGAGCCCCCCCCCCCTGCTGGAGAGGGGCCAGTTAGCACCGGCAATACACCAGCCATCCCCGATAGCGCACACTCTCCCTTTTTCTATAATATTTGACTTTGGACCGCTGCGAACACATGCCAAACTTCCTTCTAAAACCTGCGCAACAAACAAGAGGAGCGGGGGGGGGGGGGGGGGGGGGGGGGGTATATATACAACCACTGAAACGGCAACTTTTTTCACACACCCTCTGCCCTACCTGATGACCGAAGCGCGCAATGCGACCCCCTTTTCCCTCCCAGAGCCCAAATGCGACCCCCCCCCGTTCGAACTGTTCGAACGGACGGTTGACCCTGCGGTCCAGATCACAAAAAAGTAAAAGTACGTAGGGATCAACAATCACGAGGAATTTTGGCCTCCAGGGATATATATATATATTATATTTTGCTTATTATACATATAAATATTTTTGGAAGTTTTTTGACTTGAGCCAGGTAAATCAATAGAGTCTGGATGGCTCCAATGAGAAGGCGCAAAACTTGCTTGCGACCCCCCCAGGAAGCTTACAGGATCAAGGATGCTCCAGGTTTCGATTGCCCGATCTGGTGAAAATTTACTGTAGTTTGGGTGCAAATGGGCCTGCCGTCCAGAGATATGATGTCAACTGTCGGTCAGGGCATTCGTAGCCTGATAATGTAACTTTTATCAAAATATCATGGTGCAACACTGCATTAACTTGGCGACTTTTGATCGCTGACAGTCTTCATCGGCAACTTAACAGATTTGATTTTACAATTGTTACCAGAGAACCTAGGCTCTAATAATTTACCTGGGTCTCAATTCAAAGTTCCATGGGAAGATGGATCACTTTTCTGATTACACCTTCTACCTACCTTGAGTCGTTGAGCAGTCTTTTTCCGCTCTGGCTCGGTCAGCTTCGTCTCAGACATTCTGGCTCTGGCTGCTTCGATCATACAGATAGTGACAGTGGCCTGAAAAAGGTGATCAGAATTTTAGGTCATGGAACCTGGCAGTAGGACATATTTGTATACCAGATAGGAGATAATCATAAGATTAAAGATTTATCATGATCAAAAAATGCTCGAAAAAGAAATATTCAAAGATCAGCCTAGTTACCTGATCGCAAACGTCCGCGTACAAGTTACAGAGATAGGCCAAATCGTCGAGGATAGCGATTCGTTCTGGCTCATAGGATAGGAAAGTCTAAAAAATTTTTTTTGTTAGAAAAATCCTTTTGAGGGAAATTGGCCTCACCTTTGATGCATGTCTCATTAACTCTGTATACGCCAACTGAATAGCTTTCCAGATCGCTTTTCTGGAAATGGGAAGCGATTTCGTAAACTGCGGTTTCCTCCTCGACAGAGAATTCGCTTGGCAGAAACATTGAAGAAGAGCGTCTCCAATCAAAGGGAGTTGCTCGACAGGAATATCACTGAAATTTACATCAAATTTAATGAAAATAAGGAAGGGCCTGGAAGTCCACTAAGTCTTGGAGTCGACTAAGCTTGGTTCCAAAATTACTTGATGTAACTTACTCGTAAAGTATATTGGTGAGAATGGAAGCAGCTCGGATGAAGGCTTCACAACGCATTTCAACAGGATGTTTCTGTGAAATGTCTTGCATGAGAACGGAGAGCTCTTTGGTGAGCGCCGTGCGGGGAAGAAGTGGAATGAGAAGGTCCAGACAGCTGGAGCTGTGGAAACTCGTCGAACGAGGAAGCGATCGAACTTGTTGGGAGCAGGACGACACTAGAACGACACTCATTTGGAAATATTTAGCGGTCGGGCTTTGCTATAACATTTATTGAAAAAAAGCGCAACTGATCAACACTGGAGGACCGCTCTTCCTGCACTGAACGCGCACGTTCGAAGAAAATGTGCTACTTGTACTTGCAATCACGCGGCAATGCAGGTACAAGTAGTGTGCAGAGCGCGAACGATTCGTTATCATTCTTACCTTGTTCGCAACATCAAATCCGCAACCTCTGACGATTCTTGAAGACTGTCCTCGTTTCGTGAAGAGCCTCGAGCCACTGATGGATTGCTCATTACTGAAGTTCACATAAAAGGCATCATATCAGCCTCTTATCGAATGCTTAAACTGCAACCAGCTAGAGACTCTGGGCTAGCGATCCTCAATTTTTATCTAGGACAAAATACCGAAGATGATTCAACCAATTCTATAACGCTGTCTAGTTTGGCAAGTCGTTCGTCGTTGGTTTGTGAAGTCTGTTTGGAGGTGTCGCTTGAGAGACCCTTGATGACTTCACCGGACCATCCCTCAGGAAATGGCGGAAGCAGATGAAAGCACATCGACAAGTCTTCTACGCAACTCTCGTAGCTCTCCCAACACCTAAACATCGAAGTAATCGATGAAAACTCGGGGAATAGTCGATCTCTATTCTAAAACGATTCTCACAAATCTCCTCTCGTATAATCTGTTCAGCTTGAAGCTGTGACAGTGAAATAAGGGTGTGACCGTTGTGCTTATTGACGCAACACTCAAGGCAGGTGAAAGTCTATAAAAATTAGATGATTCACAAGAACCCGTCAAAACGTAGAGTGGGAGTTACTCACCATCCTGCCCTTCTGATTGCACTCTTGGCAGAATCTCGCAGCTTTTGCCAATAATCTTCGCAGAGAGCTTACGACAGCAGTCCCCACATTTCTCCCTTGAAAGACGTCATAATAATATTTTTTCCTAAGATAACAGAAAACTCTAGACCGACTTCTGCGTTCTCGATATGGTCCTTGTAAGGATTCCTTTCCTCTTTGAATGAATATGGGAGACTGTCGATGGATAATCGTACGCTGTGCATGTACTCTGGCACGTGGATGTGATCCGTTCACATTTCATTCTCTCTCCTTTCTGGACATTTTCGGCCCAGAACTTCTCTGACGATGAAGTGTATATTTTTGCGTTCACTATCCTGAAGGAACATGCAAACTTTACTGCAATATCCAGTGGTGGAGCCCGATGGCAACATTGTGGGACCAATGACGTGCGACAATTGGGCCGTACATCTTGATCGAATCCGAGCAAAAAATCTAGTACTGAAACTCCAAAGTAATGTTGCCCATAATAGAAAAGTGCAATGGCTAAAGCAAACCTGCTGGTGGCAACAGAGACTGAAAGAGGCACTGATCGCAAAAGTTGTGACCACAAGGGAGAATCTTGGGTGGCCTGGTGAGCGGTTGGAAAGGCTCCAGGCAGACTTCGCACGTTACGACATCATCGCCCGCCATCAGATAGTGATACCAGTCGTCCATGAACACTCATCATCTGAAGACGATATTATCTAGTGGGCATGAATCTTTTTTAAGAGCGCAGGCGTACTTCTCCTACTCTCAACGACTAGTGCGCACCATATGGCGTCTGGACGAAAGCTGTTGTCCTCTTTGTAATAAGGCTCATGATAAGATTTATGGCAGCGCGGGAGAACATGAGAAGCGACGGTGACATGCGTATGAAAATAACGACCACATAAAAGGTTCAGTGCATGACGACCTGATTTCTAAATAACCATAATATGAATTTCAAAGGATAAAAAAAGATCCTCAGTAAAGAATTGGAGGAGCTGAATTGGAAGAAATCAGCAAGAATAAACCAAGTCCATAGAATTCCATAGAATTCCTATGGCCGAGAGAAACAAGAACTGCCAGAGTTTTTCGAACTGCATTTCTCCCATTTAATTTATGAGATCAAAGAATGCTGGAGAGCTGGGAACAACAACGGGTAAGGGTTTGCAGTTGAACCAGTTACTGCCCCGATTGACACCGATTGTGAATCAGTTGCGTGATCGCTATCAATCAAAACACCACGCCGACAAATCAAGAATTAGAACGAGAATGGACAACGCCCAAAGGCAGAGATCACTCCATCTTTGGCCAGCACGCGGTTCAGCTCAACCGTTCAGCTCCTAGACAGGGGGCGGAGTTGCGCGGATTCTGTGGTTCAACGCTAGTGAACTCCGGTTGGGCGTGGCCAAACCTCGTCGTCCTTGAGCATCCGCTCTCATCGAATACCCACAAAATGCAACAATGGACCGGAAACGGCAGAGGGTCGGGGTGTACTGTAGCTGCGTAGAATTAGTTACCGCATTGACTCAGAACTTCGCAATAGCATTTGGGGACTATCGCCTGGGCCGTCCATAGGACTATCTCCTCCAGTAATCGCTTTTCCTTTCCAAAGACATTCCTAGATTGCAACCTGACAACTGTTAATCGATATTTTAGGGAAGATACCGTATTTTTGACCTCTTTTGTTAATTTGGTGAAGTCCATGGCTTCGCCAAACTCCTCAACCGATCTGAGATCCCTCTGTTCGCGGCTTTCTTTTATTTCAGAGCTTATATTAATTCGTTTTCACCTTGACGAAAAGTTTCCCTGAAGTCTGTTGGAAATGTGGCACGTAAGAATGAAGGGAAATGTCTATTTACAGTGTCAGGTGAAAAGCAAAACTGTTTTTTGGAAATTTTCTTCACGGAACGTTCAGTGGAAGAAAAGAGATGTCATGAAGGAAGCAGTTTGATTAAGAAGATGCGTAAAGCAGTGGAAACCTGATAGCATGCAGTTTTCGTCTCGAATTACAGTGTGGGGTGAGGCAGATGCACCACGGGTCAGCCGTGTGTTCCTTCCAATTCAAGCACGGGCACTGAAATATTCAGAGGGAGGGACTTGACGAGACCATTCCCCATTATGCTTGGAGTGATACCGGTAGCAACCAGGAAAAGGCTCAAGCACTTGTTGAGCTGATGTTTCAGCGACGATTGACGCCTGCCGCATCACTGCGAGGTGGACCCAGCCTCCCATGGGTATTATTGAGACAGTCGGCGCCGTTCAAAGGCTTTGTATAGCACTCGAAACGAGTGTAGTGACAATTGAGAACTAGCGCACTGAACGAGGAACTATCGATGTGATCGGCTAGTAAACACCTTGCACTTGGAATCCAAATAGATTTTATCCACTAGAAAAGTTTTGCCATCGTAATTATAGAGGGATCGTAAATCTACAGTACACAAGAGGCTGAACACTTTGCGATCGTCCGCATTGCTAAC
>MU874007.1:0-10446 GCA_036418205.1 Ostertagia ostertagi | reverse complement strand
AATATAATAAATAATATAATTAAACTAAATTACATATCGAATGGGCTTAGGAAATCACTGTTTGCCAAACCGCATTGAAACACCGATACCAACTGAATAGAAGGCGAGTACATGGCGTATCCTGGAAGGAGCAAATCAGCGTCAATGCGTCTTCCTTTTATTGTACAGCGAAAAAAAAATGGTGCTTTCTCATTATCAACCTACTGGCGCTGTAGTACATATGGAACCACTACATTCCGCTAAAAATTGAAATTGTTGGCAAGTTATTTTTAAATCTGTCCGCCTTTTCCTTAGGGCTTTCCTTAGGCGACATCGCTCAACGCTTAGAGTTGATGAGGCGCTTTGCTTGTGGTGAAGCGTAAGTGCTGCACTTGAAATTCCTTCAAGAATTCTGGAGGAGACCAATTTAGCCGAAACGCTAAGTCAATTGAATAAATGTGTTCCACCTAACAACCTTGCAAGGCATAAAAATCTAACGAACTTACACATACACTGGACGAAGTTGCAACATAGGGAGAACAGGGAACGTCCCCGAATTGAAGTTATCACCGCTAATATAGTCTAATGGTTAGCTTCTGGTCTGACAGCACTCTGCAACCTTACCTTCACTTGATCATCAAAAAGAGCGCTATCGCAAGGCACAAGGCCATCCTCTAGGACTAGGCCTAGTTGGGAGCAGGAACATTGTAGGAAATGAAAACCTCGTTTTCTACTGCTTAACCCAGTCGCGACCGCGCGGGATTGCGCAATAGCAGGAGAGTCAGGAGATTTTTCTTTTCAAAAATTGAGTGGAGGGAGATTTCCTCTGCCCAGGGCTGGCGTAGATGAGGGTATGAAGATTCTTTTCAGGAAAGAAAACTTTCCAAATTCCATTGAAACACGGCCGCTTCGTGAATACAGCGGGGGTTTGCCGAGTAAACCTTGTCAGCCAGCCCCGGTGGCCGTCCATTCTCACCATCAGGTTAGCGGCTTCAGTCCTAGCTTTCCACATGAAAATCAAGATTGCGGTTTCCACATGCACTGCTACCCCCCATGCCCCCCTGTTTTGTGACGCGCCTGAATAAAGTATCTCACGCTGCCTCACCTCAAAATCGAAGCCCGTTTTTAATCTTGGACGCATTTCAAAGGAGCTACAGCACACGAAGACCGAATGCGAGTGGTAAGTTCTAGGAAATTCTTTAATTCTCTTTTCTTATAACTGCCTAGTTAATGTATGGAAAGCGATAAATTTTAAAAAACAATTCCAGCCTTGGAGAGAGAGGGAACTTTTTAAAAGAAGCACGAGTGGAACGGTGGAAAAGAATGAAAGGGAGGACTTCGAATGCTGTCCCGTCGCCACATAATACTGCGCTGCCCTTTACCCGACACCGAGTGCCCAGAGGTCGTTCCCCATCCACGCCTCAAAGATTCAGCTAACACTCCCAGGGCCTGTGGTTAGGACTTAGTCCCATAGACTCCATGGCACGCCACCATATCGATATGCATCTATGGTCTCCTCTGATCTGCCGACTAAATCTGCCTCAGAGGACCTTGTCATTCTACTCCGCTTCCTATTACTCTATCCTTATGCCTCTGCTATTTAGAGCTCCCCATCCCATAGCTCAGCATAAGCAGACCCCCCCCTTTTTTTCTTTGATAATGCGTTTTTTAGTTTTCTTTTCTTAAACTGTGCGGCCACTTTCACACGCCCAACTTCAGTATTAGCTCACGATACAATGCCGAGTCGGCGTTCTGGACGCGCCTTTAGCTGAATGGGGAGCTCCTCCTGTCAGATGCAGTCTGTGTTCTGAGAAAAATACAAGAGTACAACTCAAATTAGATTCACCAAATTTGTACTCGGATGTTTATTGAAGCGATAAATACCTTAACTCGCAGCGGCTCGTTAAGCGATCGATAACCATATTTCTGCAGAAGAGTGTCTCGTAAAAAAGTACGAGCAAATGCAATAGAGTGAAAGGTACAAAACAAGTTCTTAAGCAGACAAATGTCCCCTTTTCTTGCGAATTTTTTTTGCTGGAGCAAAATGATGCTCTGAACGTAGGGCTGAGTGTTCTAAAAAGTCGCCAGAGGGAAGAATCACGCCATCTCAGAGCTTCGATGGCTATCCAGGGTTATTCTACGTTAATGGTTCCTCGAAAGGGGCTCTTTAGTGTTTGGGTTCCCTGAGAAGGATTATGGAATAAGCATTGTATTTTTGGAGTAAGGAAGGAGGAAGAATTTTGGAAGAATGAGCAGAACATGAGGAATAAGTTGATGTCGAGGAGTTTTGAAGGCAATTTTTGGACATTTCGAAAAATTCTCACGAAATTTTGCAATGACCTGTATTGTTGGCTAGTACTGACTTCACTGTTAACCTGGTATGCTCTCTTTCCAAGCAGAAAATGAGCCATGCGCCAGCTTACTCAGCTTGTAATCCCATGCTTTTCGATGGTCGTCATCGATAACATTCGATGCGCTGAGATCGTCGCCATCTGCTGGATTTGAGAAAGATATTGTTAGCCTGGGCGGAAGTGGTGTAGTGGCAAGTGGCACGCTTACGGGATCAAATCCTGGGTCGTGAGTCGCCCGGGCCAACCAAGCCTTCCATCCCTCCGGGGTCGGTTAATTGGTACCAGACTTGTCTGGGAGGATAAAAACACTGACTTGTACATCGGCTGGCCCCGCAAGTCATTGTATAGGCCACATCGCATTCAAACGCCACTACGAATGTACAAATGGAAGTAGAATGCGTGCCGCATCCCAAAAAGGGATTGATCAACGGCAAATGCTTTATTTATTGTCAGCCTTACTTGGCTTGGTTCTCTATCACTCTTCAGTCGACAGCTTCGTCGACATTCCCAGCTCTAATGACTGATTCTTAGAACTCGTTTGCTAGTTTATGGTAATATGTGAGTGGAGCGGCATAATCAAAGTCCAAGATTATCGAGATTGCCCTCTTCATACCCCACGGCTACAATTCAGTCCATTGCCGAGTGAAAGTACGAGAAATTGAATTCACCACAAAAACACCAATTGCATCAGTTTTCGTTGAAATTGTGAAGCATAATCAAAATTGAAAATCGGATTTTGTTAAAAGAAAAACAAAGGAGAAATTCTCTGGTTGGAGAGTTGAACAAAGGAGAAGTTACGTCTTCACGTCACCCAGACGGAATTTTTGAATCCGAGTGTGCCATGTCCACCATGCCCTCCTGAGCCCCAGAATAAAGTGAATAAGCATTTGGACCTCATTTTTGGATGCGCCACGCAGCTAGCTTCATTCGGAATCGTAGTGGCATTTTGAATGCGATTTGGTCCATACAACGACTCGAAGGTTAGGACCATGGTTAACGGCTGCATTCGCACTTCTCCAAAGGGAGGGAGCGGGAGGGGGCAAATTAGTATCACAAAGCGACAAATCCACTGATTTTGTCTACTTTACCCTACTTACCGTACTTGGATTGAGCTTTCGCCAAACTCGCCGAAAAACTCGTCAACTACAACTCCCACTCCTTTTTTACAACCCCCGCCCCCTTCACACTTTTCCTAGGGGTAGATAAGCCTGGTCAACCCTAAAATGCAACCTCCCTCCTTTTCCAAAATTGCAAATGTGACTGCGCGTTCGAATAGTGCGAACGTACGGTTGACCCTGGCGGTCTGTGATTGCGCAAGATCATTGTGCGTTCATCTGAGTGTCTTTTCCTCACTGACAATTCGTGTGGTGCATCATGCGACCCTAACGGTATCGAATGTGTTGGTTTGGCTCGGAACGACCCCCGACAGTGATTCGATCCCTGATTCGCGACGTTGGCAATCAGTTACACTTGCTATACACTAAGTTGCTACAAGTGAAGGCTGTCGTTTTAAACGAAGAATTGCTGAGATGATTTACGCACGCAATAAAGTGCACAAATGAAGAAGATATTGGAAGTATAACGTTCTGCACAATATAAAAAATTACCATACGAAATAATTGGGCGGAAGTGGTGTAGTGACAAGTGGCGCGCTTACCACGCGAGCGGTCCGGGGATCAAATCCTGGGTCGTGAGTCGCCCGGGCCAACCAAGCCTTCCATCCCTCCGGGGTCGGTTAATTGGTACCAGACTTGTCTGGGAGGATAAAAACACTGACTTGTACATCGGCTGGCCCCCGCAAGTCATTGTATAGGCCACATCGCATTCAAACGCCACTACGAATGTACAAATGGAAGTAGAATGCGTGCCGCATCCCAAAGGGATTGATCAACGGCAAATGCTTTATCTTTTTTTTATCCCTTTATTTACTGTCCGAAACAAATATTAAATAGTCATAAGTCTCAGTGTTGTAAGAAGTTTCAACTACAGTAGTGCATGGAGCGCCGTTTCCGCTGCCGCACATGCCATTCGTTCTTATTAGTTATCTTCGGAAGGCGTTTATAATGTAGAGCGACGAAGAGCATTGGTCCGTTGGTCAAAGATATCGGGCGGCATTTCGTGACAATTGCACTATGAACCGCTGACACAATCATCTTTGTTGAAATTCGAGATCAAGCTTAGGAAAAAGAGAGAGAATAAGTTGGATGAGCAATCTTCTTTTTGGGGAGCTATTGCATTGTTCTAAAAAATGGCTGTATCCGCGAAAGCTCCTTACTTTTAGTTTTTTATTTGTATTTGTTTCTTTCATGCACGTTTTCTTGACTTTTAGTTTTATTGAATAAAATCACTTATATTAGATCTATTTCGACAGCACACTTGACAGAGAATGCTCGGACCAAGAGTTACAGGCTAGAATTGCCTATCATCGAAGATACGGGGGGGGGAAATGAGAGTTTCCTTGCCTAGTGTTCAAACATGCCCTATGTAAGGCGAATCTTGGCCCCACCTCTATATCGCTACTCTCCATGTTCATTCCTTCAAAATTTTCAAGCTTGATTTCAACCGGACCTCTTGAAAAAGAAAAACCAGATTTATAGCTGCAGCGCGCTTCTTGCCACATTCAAATCCACCTAGCGCCGTCGGGATTAGGATGACAGAGTGCGTCAGAAGTACAAGCGGCTGGACAATGATGGATATTTTCCTTTGTTTCGACGTCTCAAGAGACCACCTTTGAGAAGTTTATCTCCACTTATCACAGCATATATCATTCCTAGGCCTTCAAACAGCCATGCGCTCTTGTGAAGAATATCAGTCCCAGAGGGAAGATGTTAAAGATGTCTGCAGATAAGAGCTAAACAACCAAACCGCATAAAATACAAGATTTATCGTGGCTTAGTCTCAGAGTGACACACGAACCACTGCGGCAAGATTAAGGGGAGTGATGAGAAAATGGGAAAGTGGCGGCAAGGAATCGCAAATGGAGGAAAATTG
Source organism: Ostertagia ostertagi (assembly GCA_036418205.1). Lineage (NCBI taxonomy): Eukaryota > Metazoa > Nematoda > Chromadorea > Rhabditida > Trichostrongylidae > Ostertagia > Ostertagia ostertagi. Next base: position 5,125 of record MU874007.1, on the reverse strand, counting down.
TAGCACTCCTTCCTGGGAACACTAAAGCGTTTTATGCACGGCTAAAATAAGAGCAAGCCGCCTGTGGCATTCGGGAAGCTTTAAAACAACTACAATAAGGCAATGTCACACAATAAATTGAGTTTTTGGATACTTTCCGCTTTTGAAAGAATAGTTTGCGATCAGAAGGGAGCCCATCAAAGTCAAGGTAGAGGTGGTCAGTGGTGCTAGGATGAAGGTAAAAACCATGAGAATTGGCCCATACCCAAGAAATGGGATCCCCTTCTTGTCCGCCGATTTCCGATTCTGATCGGTGCAGCCCTCTTCGTCGCTAACGCTCTCTCGCTCTCTCTCTCTGCTGAACGACTAGATACTTCTTCTTAATGACTAGAGACCTGCGGAAGTGGTTAACAGTCGGTGTTCATATCGCGCGTAGCGACGCGGGGGGAACGGTGGCCAGATAGCCGGGGACATATCTCTTCGCTGCGATTTGCGTGTCGGTACCCTTGCGCGGTTCGGCAGCCTTTCTCTAGGTAAGCTCTCCCTTCTACGACCTTCGACCTTGTCGTGGAATCTTCCTTCAAGGACTATTGAAGAGCAGGGCTACCCAAATTAGCGATTCCAGTCCCCAACCCAAAAATGTTTCTAGTTCCCTTCCTCAGTGTATTGCTCTGAAATTGGTAAATAAAGCGAATCGAATCTACAATGGTAAACAAAAACGAACGAAAGACAACAACTTGGAGGTTTCCTCGGGAGTTGGCCCGGGCCCTGTGACACCTTTATTTATTTGTTTGAATGTTTATTCATCTTCAACTTTCTGAACTTTTCGTTTTCGCAACAAATTCGCTATGCATTAGTGGATATTCTGCAAAAGACGTCTCCCGCTTCCTCGGGGTAGCCGACGACTTGTGCGAAGATCCTCGACTTCATTCCAGCCTGGTCACAAGCAATCAAGTGTCGAACTAATAAGAAGGAAGGTAGTGCACACTGTGTGCTCTTTGAATTCATAGTACATCAAAAGCTGTGAAAATTCTCGCAATTTCCTTATCAAAAAGGGCAAACAATTCTGACAGCTGTATATAGGATTTTAGCCGAGGATAACAATTTGAAACAAAACACCATTGAACCCTCAGAATTGGGTTCTCGTTAGGCACTTCCGTTAAGCACAAGATCATTGCCGTCTCGAGGGCACAGCTTAAATGGGGCAAGCAAAACGAATAGTTGAGAATCGAAGGACACCCACTAAGCGGATACGACAAGTGGAAGACTGAGAAGGAAAATTAGTCAGACCTGATGAAATTGAGAAATGAGCCATCATAATACCCAGGAAAACCCTTCTCCACTAAAAAGAAAGTTCAAAGAAATGGCCAAAACGAAAAGCAAGCGCGGAGTTGTGGTTGAAACAACGTCATTGAAGTCTCCTGTCAGGACTATATGCCATGCATCCATCACATCAATCAACTAGACAAGGATTGAGTGCGCATATTTGATCGTATTTTATCAACTGTGTGTTGCTCTACTTTTGTAGTGTATCTTTTCCGGACAACTATTTGTGATATAATCCATGACCGACTTTCCCTTAATCTCGTGGTATTTGACTTTGTTTTTGTTTAGCCTCCGAGATTGGATACAGTATTTATTGGCTGACGTTTCGGCAAAATCGCCCTTCGTCGAAGCCTGGAAAGAGAGTCGAACATATATGTGGAACACATCATTCGAATACCTTTTCAAATTCACAGGCAAAAAAGCTTCAAGGGTTAGAAAATCAAAGGTTGGTGTCGGAAACCTGACCTCAGCGATGACGGAGCCTGGAGGAGGACCCTTAGCCTGTAAGTTTATTGGCTGCGAGCTTTTTATAATGGTGTAGCAAAATAAAGCTGTATCAATCTCGAGAGGCGACAGCAAAAACCAAAGTCTGGTCATATTTTTAACCCCAGTTATCGACTTGTAACAAATTAAGTTATTAAGAGTTCACTAAGCCTAATACTAGGACCTCAATCAACCAAACATCCGTTCGATAGCGTTTTGGACACTACCTCCTTACCTTCTTCTAGGCGGGAAAAAAGCGTACACATTTATAAATTTTTAAGTGAGACTTCAGAAGGATGTGCGAGGTGCTGTTCCATGCAAAATCGAACCTAAATTCGCTGCAATGATAGTGATTATCACTGATTACGCAGCTCCCTAGAAAAAATCGCCAGCACCGCTTATGTCATTGTTTTTAGAGGTATCTGCGAAGCATGCATTACTTATGAGCATTTTTTGGTCACAGGGGTGGAAGACAAATGACATGACCGTGAAGGTAATAAGGTAGTTACACAGCGTAACAAAAATCTGCCCTACTTAATCTTTATCTTATTACTTTATCTTTATCTTTGCCATTTTGTCAATAGCCAAAGAAATAGCAATAATATGTAGCAATGCGACGCATTAAGAACAACTAACTAACATATAAGTTGAGCTAAAAACGAAGGAAAAGAAGAAATATAAAAATTGGAAGACGAAAAAAAACTTAATCGAGGAAACCGAACAGATGAGTGAGGCATCTTTCCTTCTGGGCCCCCATCAGGACTGCTTCAGTTGTTAAAGCAAGTTCGGCAAGTTGAATTTCCTTCACAGGGCCGTATGCTATCCTACCCAAAGGGGTTAGCGGACGCAAATTTCTTTTGAATTTTCTCTGTCTTCGCAACTGGATTGCCCTGATAAATGGTCTAAATCTATTGCATGAATGTAGGTTAAGTTAAAGACTGAAAAGTGCAAGAAACTATATCGTCGTCAAGACCAAATAATTTCAAAGCGGAACGGGGACCAACTAGCTTCGGGAAAGGAGGAGCATTACATCCCACAATGATTACTTCGAGACGATTCTAAAAAGTTTTTGCTCACTCTAGCATTTTGTAATTGGAGCAAAGTTTGATATAGGTAAATATATTGGGTTGGTGCATAATATCGTAGCGTTTTTTTGGGCGTGTAAATTCAATCAGTACAAGAGAAACCCTAAAAATCGCCTATACCTTTTGAAAGTGCTTTTTTCGCTCTACAAAAATTACTTCGTCATTTCCCTCAAAATTATATTTGTACTCATACATAATGCTTAGAAGTTGGAAAATCCAGACGGCAGAAATCGGCATTTCGACAGCTGTTATTTTTCAGTTCACATAAAGAAAAAAATACCGTCAAAACAAAAGTTCTTCAGAATCCATTGTTCTTATCGAACCTCTCTCTAACCAACCCTACATATTTCACTCAAATTAAGACCGTATTCATGTCGTACAAATTGCGAAATAATGAAGAACTTCGAGAGCGAGCCCAACATCTTTTTTTCAATTCCAAATCCAGTGACTTTCTGCAAAATAGGATAAAAGTCGTAAATAATGGCAAAGTGGACATCCCTGATTAGTTTTATGTTTCTAATTTCTTCACAAAACGTTTGCGTGCAAAAATGAAAAATGCAAGCGCTACGATATTATGCACCAACCCAATTATCCACCATTATTCTAACTATAAGCGTCACTTTCACAGGTCTGCAAACATATTCTACTCGTATAAACGTCATAGATGTTGGCGTTATTAATCAGCCTTTCCGGATACACCTGGCGTTCAACATCCGTTTCGGAAAGGAACTGCATTAGAAAAAGTGCTCGAAATTCTAAATGGTTCGCTAAATCAGCTAGTGAATGACGTTGCTTTACCTCTCGAGAGCAGTCAGACGAGTTAGAAGAAAGCAGAAGGAGAGAAAGAGAAAAAAGTAGGGAAAAGAGGGTCATTCGTACAGCGCGAGGGATTACAATATTGGATGTGATGAACCGCAAGACCACCTCTGGTTGAAAAAGCTAGTATTAAAAATAAAGCAATATGTACTAAGATCATATTTACTCAAATAGAGCAATGGAGGAGCCTGTGGCTGGAAGCATTTTATTTCCTCTAAAACTTCATCCCAGAGTCAACCCTTCGTTCGCCCTATTCGAACGAAGGAATCGCATGTGTGATTTTGTTCGAACGCAGGGGACCTGCACTTGGAGTTGAGTAAGGATAGTTATAGGAAAGTGCGAACGAGGGTCGTGAAAAGTGGTTTCTGACGGAGTTTTTGGTGATTCTGGCCAAAGTCCTGGGAAAACAGTGTGAATCATCTGGTGAAAGCCTCGTCATTGAACCAAGTTTTACCGCTCTTCTCCTTCCCCCCCCAGCCGTGATGTGAGGCGTGACGATGGGGTAGGGGGTCTTACTGGCGTTGTTCAACTGATGCGGTGTGGCTGTCGCATCGAGAACTTCTAACGAAGGAGGTAGCGTAAATGGTTTTTTTAGAGCAATGGGGAAAGCAACAGTTGACATTGCAATCAATCTGTTGACATATTCCTATAGATTCGGTGAGGGTTTTACTGCTGGACTTCTCCATTTATTGGTTTTCATTTCGGGTGTGAACAGAAGGGTCGAAATTTCAGGCCTTTGTCATAAGGTGCCTCACTGACCACGAGAGTCACCATAACACTACAAGAATTCTCCCAGAAAGGTGATAAAATCAGTCAAGCGTAACAATTTAAGGACCGTATATACAGGGGGGGGGGGCAAAAAAAGAGTCACTTCTCTCCACATTCAAAACGCAATTAATCTCGAACTGCGAAACCAAATCAAATGAGCCCAATTGCATATTAAAGAGCACATTCAAGTCTATCAAAAGGTACATGACAGCCTTCTACACTGACGACATCAGAAGATTTTCCCACGGAAACATGGTTCACGGTACGAGCTCAACGACGTCGTCGAGGTACCATAGACCATTACGACGTCCCTGAAACGCCGGTCAAAAGCGGTCTTGCACAGTCACAGCTAGTGTCTCTGGGAAGCTATTCACCGCTTAACCGATTGAAGAAATTAGGTTGCAGCTTCAGGCCGGAGCGATTACGGTAAGCCCCGTTGAGCTTGACGGCGACGGCAGATGACGTCATATTCTGAAGACCGTGAGGGCATTGAAGTAGGGGCTGCTTCTGCTTATGGGGGACACCTAAGGAATATTCTGCCGTAAAACATTCATTAGCTGCGGCATTCTGTGCGAAGAAAAATTTGATGATGTGCGCCATAGGCAAAGTGACTCTTTTTTGGCCCCCTGTATACCACGGACTTTTTCTCAAACACCTTAATAATTTAT
>MU874006.1:0-16789 GCA_036418205.1 Ostertagia ostertagi | reverse complement strand
TTTATGTAGCTATTGATGTTTGTATTATATAACGTTATTACGATATTATTATTATTATTATTATTATTATTATTATTATTATTATTATTATTATTATTATTATTATTATTATTATTATTATTATTATTATTATTATTATTATTATTATTATTATTATTATTATTATTATTATTATTATTATTATTATTATTATTATTATTATTATTATTATTATTATTATTATTATTATTATTTATTAATACAACACAAACAGAAAAACATTACCCTCACAATGTCGATTTCCGATAATGCATGTGGAGAAATGAAAAAACCAAAAGACTATTAATTGCAAGAGCCTAAAGCGCGTGTCATTCAGGGGTGATGGGATGGTTGAAGGCAAGACACTCGGTGGTGAAGAGCAGTGGCCCGCCAACACTGCAAGTCGCACCAGACATCAAGCGGCTCCGGATACCATCTTAGTAGGTCCGCCAACGCCACCGAGGCTCACTATTTGGAATAGGGGATAAGGGATAATCTAAACTGAAAAGTCACTAAAAAGCATAAAGCCGTTGCGATACCAAAACATTTAGAAATGGTGATTGAAGTGAGCTATAAAAATATGTAAAGGTAGCCATTTCAAGTCGAAGTTTTTGAAGCCTATTCATGATTTTTACTTGAAAAAAGTTCGCCTGTCAAAAACGAGAAAGACCTTCTGGTCGCACGTGAGATTGCATCTTTCACTCCTAATCTCCGCGCGCATCTCCTTCTCACCAAGAGGGAACATTGGAGGCTCGAAACTATGGCAACTTAGAAGTACTCTAAATATAATGAATATCTGATCAATTGGAACCTCGACTGTAACAATGATTTCACTGTTCAACATGGAAAAATACTAAGTGCCCTTCTTCTCAGTTTGCCAAACACCAGTTTTAGTGGAGGCTTCGAGTATCTCAGAAAGGTCATCCCGTCATGAGTAATAAAAAAGCCGTCTTCGAAAAAAGCCGTCTTTATGTTACAGAAAAACTCTTAGCCACTCCGCTAATTGAGCCGTTTCAATTGACGCGGAAGTGGTCGAGATACTCCTGGAATTGGCTCAGGTGATGGAATCGGTGGCTTCAAAAACCCAACCCATGTAGAAGCTTTTATTTAAGCCGTCAAGACAATGGTGCAACATCCATCTGTTCACTCCAGAAATTCTGGAAGTCTACTGGAAGTAACGTGCCAAAATGCCTCTTCGGTTGAACTTAATCAAAGTTTTGGGACGAGGAGACGACTTCACCAGTGAAGGAGGGCTGGACCCTGATGAAATAGCTAGCACGGCAATCGATGTAAGCCCAGACATATGCTGGACGTCGTCTAGTGGGCCTACCATTGAGTCTATCGCGAAAATGGAAGCTTTGAGTCAGAAGCTATGAGTCAATGGTCAAATAATTACGCTCCTCTTCGCACCGATAAAGCGAAACACAGATTTGCTAGACACTTGATGAGAAGAAATGAGATGATGGAGCACTGCTAAAGCGCGATGGCACCTGCGTGGGAAGAAACGACCGCCTGAGAGTCCTACATATTGTATTGTAGGTAGGGCAAATTTTATGGTATATCTTAACAACGTGTAAAATCCTGTGTCCCTTGAAGTAGCAGTTCACACAATCAAGGCTCAAGTTCGACAGCAAGATTGCTTGTACCTTTTCGAAGCCGAACGACATGTCGAAAGAAGGATATATAAGAGAGTACTTTCATTCAGTCATCGATTACAACACAAAAGTAGGAAGATGCAGTAGTACACTGGAAGTCTAATGCCAATATAAGCAAAAAAGAACTGAAGGGAAGGAAAAATCAATTTTGGTGAACACTCGCGGAAACCTTCAACATTTTCAGATCTCCCTGTAGTCATAATGTCTTACAGGATGCATAAACGCTCTTTGCCTCGGTACTCTTATTTTCTTGTGATTATTTACAGTTTTTTCCAACTCATTACCGCATGAAATGCAAACTGAAGTGCTGAATTATTCTCGCTCTACCGAACCGAGAGATAACCTGACAATTGCTGAAGTCTGTAGCAGTCTACCATTGAAACGGAATACTACGAATGCGACAATTGGCTAACACTGTTGCCGTTAATGTAATGTCTCTGGAAAGGAACTCGAGCAAACGTCTTGAATTGACTTACCAAAGCAGGATTTGTTTCCAAATCATCTTTTCCACTAAGAGTAGGACGTTCTTGATTATGTCCTCCTTTCTTTACCAAGTAGAGTATTTCTGAAATCATAAAAATCTCTCACCATTTCTGTTCAGTGACGGTGAAGATTGAGAGGAACATTTTCGAGTGCAGTGTTGAACTCTGTTACCCCGTATGACAGATTTCCAGTATCTTCGTGTAATCCGCTTGGAAGCTTCTATTTCCAGAAGTATTTTTGCAGAGGCCCTCTTACACAGTGAGCGCGGAAAGTTCTAGATTATCCGTTCGTTTGAGCTGAGTTTCTACACTCCCTCTCGGCCATCGTCTCGCTACTCAGCACTTTTCTCATAATGTCGTGAAGACATACTCTGGCCAGTTGTAATAGGAAGATCAGCCGTTTTTTTCTTCCTCGCAATGGTAAGATAGCTCAAAAGCTGCCACATTACTGTGATTATATTGCGCATGCCCTTTGTCCCTTTTTGTCATCTCACATAAGTAATTCTAGTCGCATATGCATTTTATGACAATCTGCGATCCAAAAGATGTTTTCGCAGTAGTATTGTTCGATCACAAACTTTTTACTCGTGGGGAGTTCGTCTTAATGATTATCTTAATGATTATGATTATGAATAGCTTTACTATACAATTGGAAACACACTTTCGTCATCAGCCAAACATAATACAGTTCTTATCTCGCCTTCTGAGTGGGAATATCACCGGACACATGGTGGCTGCCGTCGCACATCATAGATGTCGCGCGCATAAGATGTTTTCAGCATTCCTTGCCGATTTCATCTCAATATCTCGGAAACAGCTGATCAAACGCGGCACGTTATGTCTGCCACGCTTTTGGACAGCGAGATTTGCGCTGTATATAATATGTACTGTGACTCATGCAAGAAATCCACATGAAATGCAAGATGATCACTCCTGAAACACACCTTGTTCGTTACTTGAAGTTTCCGGATCAACACATCGTTATCTGTGTTTTGCCGGTAACAACAACCGCACGCATCGCTCGCGCTTTGTGTTTGAAAAGCAGAGAATCTCGCCGCGTGACAGCGTGGATAGACAATAGGTTCACTAATATACAAAAGTACTCTCAAAAAATGGACGTATTAGCCCGTATTTCAATTTTTGCTCCACTTTACAAGAACCGCCTATGCTTACCTGAAGCGTCTTCTTTGCGATTGTCCAAATCCCATGCTGAAGATTTTGTAACCAGCTGAGCACAGATGATACCGAAACTAAAATGTTGGAGATGTTGCGTCAATTTGACCTTTGTTGGGATACGTTTCTAGCGAGATTGGTCCCCCGTCAACCGCCGGGATCTTCCCTTCCTGCAACTTATCCTCTTCCGCTGTGGTTCCTTCCACCTGTGACACCAACACCTCGTGGAGGTGACGCGCATGCAGCAAAAAGGAGTACACATAGTGGGGGAGGGAATCGCCATAATCAAGTCGTGACGGTAGATTTCCCGCCTCTCTTGTCCTTCCTCCCCCCTCCACTGCCCTCCAGCTGCCACTGCAGCACCATGTGGAATGACCGGAAGTGTGCTAAGCAGGTGTTTATATAGCCCTAGAGTGTTATCACAACTATCCTGCTACAAAACATTGATATCTCAAATCCTGTAAGCTACCCGATTTGTTAGCGGTTTGTTTATCCCATGAGCTTCCTTCTCACTCACTTCATTTTGCGGACGGACACACATACATACATACACACATACACACATACAGATACACAAACCGACACACAAAGTTAGCGCTTTATAAAATAAGAAGGAGAATATGCATTTTGCGATATCCGTTGCAGAAACAACGCGAAACGAATGATCGTTAACCACCGTCTCCCTGAACTAACCCATCGGTGATTTGCTAGACTGCAGTTCGCTTGCTGTCTTATCTGAGAGTCTACTCGTTGACTACGGCGCCTAATAGTATACATATGGTATTAGACACGACTCAAAGGCTCTGTTCACTCAATTAGAAATAACTGCCAGTCAATCAAAAATAACTGATTTGTTTGAACCCCATAACCTTAAAGCGAGAGATTACGATAAAGTGCGTATGCAGCGTGGAAGTACATGCACCATTGGAAGCAGTAGTCAGGGGCCCAAGGAAACGAAATGTTGCGTTTTTGTGGTCAAAGGTGCGCTAGTTGCAGCGTACAAGGCTTGCCATTCCTTTCTGAGCCCCGCCACGGTCTGTGCTCCGCCCCCAGCAGCAGCGCCCTTCGATTGCCAATGTGACGAGATATTCCACTTCCAGAGTGTATCCTATAACTTTTCATGGGATGCGTGATCAATCAAAGCATGATGCTTGCTGAAATGATAGAGGCTATCAGCATAACATGTGCAAACGACCTCCTAATTGGTTGCTAGCTCGTCCATTATCGGAGGTCAACGGGCAAAGAAAGGGGTCCCATTTTGCGCCTTCTTGACGGATTTCTTTGCTTTTTTCGCCACTGGGGCATTATTCAGCATCTCCACTTCCACTATGAACCCAGTCCAAACTTATCGTAATCCCTCGCTTTAAGTCAAATTAATAATTTCTTCGGGAAGAAAGGCAAGCATGTACCTCTGCACGTATCTGAAAACGAGAACGAAGAACGGGGTAAATACAGACCTTTCAGCTTCAAGCCGTCCGATTATGCATTCTTTTCTGTTTACAAGCACTTTCTTGGTGGATGGCTTTGGGAGCGGTGATACTGTCATGGGACAACATTCCTGTCGATAATGCCTGGACTTTCCTACACTACAAGCCTGTGCCTTCGTCATGTAAAGAGACATTCATTTAGTTCTTCATAGGATACAAGATAGGCACCAACCTGTAAATGTCAGCTTCTTGAGAACCAACAAAGTCATCCTTGCGCAATATCTCGGGTGCAGTCCACAACAAGTCTGAAAAATGAATGCAGAAAATAAACATAAAAAACACAGCATCGACTACAAAGTACAAGCCGGCCTTACTGGTAAACCCCGACTCAATTCGCATTCCTACTCAGGTGAGCACACACATCAATGATATGTATTAGGATAAGGATAAGGATAAAGCATATGCGTTGAACAGTCCCTTTCTGGGAGAGAGCGCCGATAGTGATAGCACTAGTTCAATCCCGGAGTTTGCCTTTAAAGAAATTATATAGCAATGAAAAAACATGCAAATAAGGATGGAAGCGTAATAATATAAGCCGTTATAATGTATACCAGTTTTGCTTCGCCCGCTATCGCGCGCATCACACGGCAGGCTTTAGCGAAATTGGAGGACCCATGGAATATCAGCATGAGATACTCCATTAACCATCTCACTATTGACTGTGTTAGACCCTCCACAGTTTCACTGAAGCTCATCGAGAATACGCGTGATAACGTCTGAGCTGAACTGGCATATTGATCTCACAACTGTAAACATCCAGCATTTTTCTTGAATTAAGATAATTTAGCGGTGAATAGGATTGCTGTCAGTCTCAAAATCAAAACGAAATATGCCTATTTACATAAGTGAGGAGCTAATGCTTATCATTCATTTACATTCATCATTATTTAGAACCACGAAAGGATTAGCGGTTTAATGAGATTGGGTTTTCTTAATAGTCAGAAATGAAACTTATCATTCGCTGAAGACTTGTTTTTTAAAATTTATGCATATCGAATTCTATAAGTAAGCTATATACAGGGGGGGCCAAAAAAAAAAGACATTTTGCCTCCACTTCCAGATGGATTTAAGCACATTTTACTCAACTCAGACCGAACGGTTCCAACTTATTATTAAAGAGTGCATTCCATTCTATAAGAAAATCTTCATAGTGGCCACGTACGTGGACGGCATCAGAAGAATTAGCCCTGGAAACATGGTGCACTGGTCGATCTCAATGGGGTCTTCGAAGGATCGTGTACCATAACGACCCTTACTGGAAAGCTAGTTCCGAGGGGATTTGCACAGTGGTAGCTAATGCCTCTAGAAAACTATCCAACATTAAATCGATTCACGAAATTGCGTAAGAGCTTCAGGCTGAAGCTCTTACGGTAGACCTCCTTGAGCCTGACGACGGTGACAGATGACGTCATATTCTGAAGACGGTGAGGGCAGTGAAGGAGAGCCTGCGTACACTAATAGAGGAACACTTAGGGAATACTCTGCTGAGGAACTCCCGTCAACGACAGCAATCTCTGCGAAGAAAAAAGAGCCGAAGTCCGACATAGGCAAAATGTCTTTTTTTTTGGCCCCCCCCCCTGTATATCGAAATAATGTGCACGTACCTTTGTTTGTACTACTACGACTTACTACAATTTGTAAGTAGGAACGCTCTAGTGTCAACGCTGCGTAACGGAACTAACGACTTTTGCGTTCTGACGCGCCTTATCGGCCCTTATCAATCGTTATCAGTTTCTGGCACCCCGCCAACAATGTCCCCGTCCCACCCGCGCCGCGCCGCGCCCCCCCCGCCGCGCGGCTCCCACCAACAATGTCCCCGTCCCACCCCACATAACACTTGTAAGTATGGTTGCTCTGGTGTCAACGCGAGCCAGGCAACGGAATCGACGACTTCAGCGTTCTGGCGCGCCTTATCGGCCCTTATCAATCGTTATCAGTTTCTGGCACCCACCAACAATGTCCCCGTCCCACCCCACATAACACTTGTAAGTATGGTTGCTCTGGTGTCAACGCGAGCCAGGCAACGGAATCGACGACTTTTGCGTTCTAGCGCATCTTATCAGCCATTATCAGTTGCTATCGCTTCCAATCATGTACCACCAATGTTCCGGGACCGCCCCACATAAGACTTGTAAGTATAGACGCTCTTTACCAATATGAACGGCAAAACGAAATTGGCGATGCTCGCTTTCTAGCCCCTCTTATCAGCTATTATCAGTCGTTATCAGTTCCTATCACGTACCACTTGTGTCCCCATCCCACCCCCTATAACATATGTAAGAACCACTGCGCTATCGTTACTGTGACTCGAGCTATGAATTTCCGGTCAAACACACACACACACACACAGACACACGCTAGCCGCTTATATATAGTAGGATCTTGATTATGAATGGAGGAAAATCGAAGATCAGTCATAAAACAGGGAAATAGAAATGACAGTCTCTGCACTGCCGCTGATTTCAAGTGAGTGAGATGAGGTGTATAATGAAGTTAGATTGTCACGATCACTGAACCGCACCTTCTCTTCGACGGTGCCTATTCTCGGAATGTGAAGTCTGGCAGTGTTCCTCTTAGAGGTGTGTTGCGGCTAGGAGCTCGCAAAGGTGGCCAGCGGAATGATTCCCTCGAACGTGTCGACCTCCTTGTGATGACCGTTAGGAGGCGAGAGCCACGACCTCCTCCAAAGGTGGACACAAGGCTAGCTTTTCACAGGTGACGCGAGAAAGCGGCGCAGAAATAAGTCAAAAATAAATAATCACCATGGTAGGTAAAAAAATATTATTTTAAGGTCACAATTATGCGGAGTATGTAGTTGCCTCAAAAAAGTTCCTGTGGTCGTAAAAATTCAGATAAACGTCTAATACTGTGGCTTGCTAGACACCAACCTTGTGGCATGCGCTTATCATACAAACGCAATTTTCTCAGTCCGTAGTCGGAAACCTTCGCTTGCCAACGGTCATCGACCACACAGCATTTAGATGTCAGAAAACCATGGTATTCCAAGAACGAATGATGAATGAATGCCAGACCCTTAAAACTCGAAGAAGTTGACAACAAACATACATACAACTCTGAAACCATCCTCGAAAAGAGTATAGCATTGTAATTATCATATTAAAAAGGATGAAAACATGTTTTTTTTCACTTTGCCACCGAGAAACGTTTCTTGGAGATCCCTTTGATTGGAATTTGGAATTTGGTAAGTTCTTGTGCGAGAAAATACGGGAATGCGGCATGCAGGAAGTCCGTTATAGAGTTATCAGGTTGAGCGAAAATTATCTTTCATCCATCCTCATGGCTGATTGATTTTTTGCTGATTATTTTCGAAGATCATGATGTGAAAGCGTCAAGCTTTAAAGAACAAACTGCATTAAACAAATATTCTGTATTTGCCCCACTATGAAGCTTACACCTGCTGCATGTGCTCGTAAAATAATGGAGTGGGGTTACGCACGGTTGCAGAGAAGTCTGTTCAAGAACGTTTCTTCTAATAATTTGTTAGTGTTTTTGTTCCGATTTTGTTGATAAACTCATGAGTGTTTTCGTTTCGGATCAGACAAAAAGAAAGAATGATAACGGCGGATAATTCCCGCTAAACCTAAGTTACAGTAAACTACTTTCTGCATTGATCCTTGCATCAACTTCCATAGTAGATTTCTGTAGAGGCCTTCTCTAAATGCCTGAATTTCCGTCACCCAACAGCTATCGTTTTTGCAACAAGAGGGAGCTCTGAAGAAGCTTTAAGAGCAGTTAGCAAAACAGAGCCCTGGAAAAAATTTTCAACAGCACTAACTACATAGATTTCCTCACAGGCATTGGATACTGACATCAACTAGAACGTATCCAAAAAACAAGATGGCTAAACATCAGTGGCGAAATCAGTTGTGAAATTTCCAGCGCCTATCGCTAGGCAGTTGCTGCCTCGATGGCCCTGCAACAATGCTTTTGAAAAGAAACTCGAACGATGCCGGTGAGGGCTCCATCTCGAGTGCGTTCCTATCATAACCTTTTAGTGCTACCGGTGGGCGTATCTGGGGTAAGAAGGGTCCATCGAAGCTACGGCATCTTATCAAGTAGGTAGCGCTCGTTTTGCCACGAAAAAGTCACATCACGTCCGTTTGGATATTTCTTTACCCTTTCTAATATCCATTTACTAAAATGTACTCGTCGCCGATTTTGAATAGGGAAAAAGAGAAAAAATTGAACAATTGACTGATTAGGTAGGGTAGCAAAAAGCATACATACGTTTGCAACATCTCTTATGAGTGAGAATACAAAAATACTGTCCATTGACATCGATCCCTTGGTGATGACATCGTTGAGACTACCTCTACTGCAGTATCTCCATATAGATAGCAATTGTGGCCCATCAAGGCACAGTCCAAGGAATCGATTGAGGTTGTCGTTCTCCAGTTCTCTCATCTTAATAATACTTTGCCTGTGAAATATTCATGTAGTGCTCTTAGTTAAAGGACGAATTTACGATGGAAAAGCAACCCATTCCAAATTGAGGTAGAGATGGTGAGTAGTACCAGAAAGAAAGCGAAACCACGAAAAACGGCCCAGAACCGGAGAAATGGGACCCCTTCCTTGTCCGTTGATTTGAGCATTGATGGGACTCTCATCGCTTTGCCCTCTTCAACCCTACGCTCTCTCAGCTATCTAATCACTCGCCACCTATTGTACTACGGCGAGTGATCAGACGATCGGTGGGCGGAGATCGCCGAACTCGCCAACTTTGAGCCATGCTAGATCTCAGAGGTCAAATCTTTCGATGCCGATTGCGTGTCTGTCCGCACCCTCAAGAGATTCACCGCTCTCCCCACTAGGCGATTTCTCCCTTCTTCGACCTTCGTTCTTTCCGTGCAATCCTCCTTTAAGATATTCGACGACTAATTGTAGTTAGACACGCCGAGAATGGGGATCTCATTAAAAAAAGAGTATCCGAGCTTGGCAAAGCGGGAGTGATATGGCCTGAACGTGATTAAAGGCCCACCCCAGACACATTGTGTGCCCATGTGCACGAAATGTGTTTGTACTGGTGGGAAGTGGGCCGGCAGTAAAGAAAAAAGGAAAAGAATCCGTCAAAAACGCTTAGGTTAAGGGCTCACTCACCTTCCTGATCGGCTGTGCTAAGGGAATGAGAGACTATGCGCGGAGGGGAGAGTATGAGGCGAGAGAGTACTACAGATGAGAGAGCGCCAGACAACAGCCTGATAAGAAAAAAAAGTCTGCAGCTTGGGCAGCTTACTTTGCAAGGCCCAAGCGCTCTTATCGGTCGGTTTCCGTGCACGAGAACGCCACATTTGTGATTGTCCTCTAGGGTTCTATACTACAGACCGAAGAGAAGCGTTCACACGACCTCTGCCTGGGTTGTGCCTTTAAATTCTTAGGTCACATCGAAGATAATTGACATGTTTCGCTTACCTTCTCTGAATTTTTGTTGTGGTGAGTATGTGTCCTATTTCTGCTACAAAGCAGTGAAGCAATATAAATCGTTGCGACTGCTGTGCGGTGAGCACCAGCGTTTCATGTAGGTTTGGCTTCGAGGAACGAAAGGCACTGTTGAACCTACACCCGTGCCAGAAGTCGTGCCAACGTTTCCCTTCGCTCTATAGGATAGACACTCAGAGGGCAGTCCAATATGTGCATGAATCGCTCGATGAAGGCGCTAGGCCATGCGGATTTTCCTGTTGGACCAGTGGTTTTTAGTTCCACATAGTAGGACCAGTGCCTGGCGCCCTCCCCTCTATTGCCCCTTTTCCCACATTCTCTCTCCTACGCGCTCAGTCTCCCATCACCTTAGCACATTGCACTACGAAAGTGTGGAAGCCTTACAAGGGAAGGCTCTCAGGTCGCGGCCATTAAAAAGGAGATGTATACGCCTAGATGTGCCTTTGAACGCTGATCTCAAATCTACCTTCCAAATCTGCTAAACGATTCTCTGAACGGAGTTATGAAGCAAAACAGCGCAACGGTAGTGGTCGGGACTCACAGTCAAAACGTCGTAGGATCGGCCCCTTATCGTGTTACTGTTTTCCATTCTTTAGTAATACAGCTAAGCGGCTTGTAATAGCACTATTTAGCTAATTTCCTGAAGAATGCAAGACGGCTCACGACAAGGACCGATCCTACGACGTTTTGACTGTGAGTCCCGACCACTACCGTTGCGCTGTTTTGCTTCATAACTCCGTTCAGAGAATCGTTTAGCAGATTTGGAAATTAGATTTGCGTTCAAGGCACATCTAGGCGTATAAATCACTTCTTTGAACGGCCGTGATGACCTGAGATAGCCTTGGCGTTTTCGACGGATTCCTTTCCTTTTTCTTCACTTCCAGGCAATTTCGTACCAATACGGTCATGCTCGTTTGAAAGACCACACTAGTTTGATCCTGAGGCATACCTTTAATCACTACGGTCCTTAGTTTGCTGTTCTCACGGAGCAATGAAGCAGAACGCATAACGAACTGTTCAAAGATTACGAAACGAGCGCGAATGGTAAGGAACCTATTCTACTATGCAGAGTGAAATCTACCCCAGGCAGAATCATTGATGAAAGTGAACAATAGCTGTTCTCACGAAGGTAGAAGAGTGAGACGTTTTTAGAGGCTGGGATGATTCCTACATCACAGCAGATCACGGCCGGAGGATACTGTTATTACTGAAGAATTCATGACTTGTACCTTTCGCATCTCCAAACAGTCCTGAGACTCGAGCTGTATCCTCCCCTCGTGTTTCATCGCTGCCACACATTCTTTCTTAAAAAAGCAAGTTCATGTTAAGCGACTGAAATAATGTTAAAGCAACAGTCTCAGCAGGGTTTTTACCCTTGACACTGTATGGCCGGACGCATAGTCGGTCGGACGACAGCAACGACCGCAAGTGTCGCATAAACCGCGGTTGCAAATGGAAGGCGACGCGGTCACCCAATGCTAACCCAGACAACACGTGACTGCGCGTGATCGTATTTCGAAAGTCCCACTGTAGTGTGGAATAGTAGCTGCGTATTGATCTACGACACTTACCGCGTCGCCTTCCATTTGCAACCGCGGTTTATGCGACACCTGTTGCGCTGAGTCGTGCTGTCGGACGACGCTATGCGTCGCGGCCTATGGTTTAATGAAGGCACTATGCGCTCTATGTCAAGAACATGAAAAAGGGGGTGGTGATCGATAAGAAGCGGTCACCTAGAAAGGGAGCTGAACAGCTTCGAAGTGGGCGTGGTTAACAATCGGCTGCAACCCCTAAGCTGAATGATAACCACGCCCACTGGCTCCCTTTCTAGCGGCTTTCCAAGGTGAGTTTTTTGTTCAGTCACACTTTTTATGTTCTTGACTAGGGCTAGCGCATCGTTCCACACCATTAGTGTCGAAGGTAAAAACCCTGCTGGACTGTTGCTTCTAATAATTGGAATAGCCCTCACTTACAAACCTGTTTAGCCCATGGATTTGACGTACATATGTGCACGAAACCTCGAACTTCTTGATTTTTCCAGAAAACCGTGAAGCCTCATTACTAATGATGTTCTTATTCAAGTCAGACGAATACTTTGTGTGTTCTCTCACCTTCCTCTCTTCTCCCTCACCATACTATTTCATCGCCACAGCACAGCTGACATAGCGGACCAACTCTTTAGATTTAGCATTTTCATTTCAATTCTTTCCCATTTTCCTTGTTCCCTGAGCGTGATTTCGATAGCTTCTAAAGATTGTGCTTTCACTTCTCAAGCCTAAAATCCAATTTACTCGTCACTCAGAAAATGAATGAAGGGAAATGAGTGGTTTTGAAGCTCTTTCAAGTGTTATTGTTATGCTGTGAAAAGGTTGAAATTCAAATACAGAATCATGTACTAACAATTAGACTTGAACCTAAAGTAGTAGACGGTTTAGTGACGGAAACAACTGTTAATACGTTTATAGGTCCATTAGGTATTCGTTTTGAGTGTTATCACTCTTATACATTTTTCCTTTCTTTTTATATTTAATTACATCATTGCACATTATGTCATTACCAGTTTAGCGCCGCACGCTACCGCGCGCATGAAACGGAAGGTCGGGATGAGACAGGACAGCCGATAAAGCGTTAGATTCACCGCTAAACATTGAGTTGCTTCGTAAAATGCGTTAGCTGACCGCTCCATAGGCTGCTCATCTTTGCAGAAGCTCACCGTTTGATACGCGCAGTGGAGTGCGGAGCTAAAGTGGTGTCTGTAAACAACCACCATGCATCGAATGTCAGTGTAATTTAGCGGTCGGATTGTGTGTGATGTTAAAATAAAACTCCAGCACTCGTTTTCGTATATTTTTGAACACATGTTCTCGAGCAATCCACCATACATTTTAGGAACCTTTTGGGAGCATAGCGGTCTAGTGGCGTTCCGCGCTGAAACAGTAATAACGCACCAATGAAAGAAACTGGAATGAATGCTTCTAACAAAAGTCTGGTTTTGAGTGGCTCCTCTGCGCATATCGGTTAATTATCTCGGCTTAATCAGCCAAAAAGTTGCGTAATTCGCGTTTCTATATCCCCCAAAGAATATGCTCCCCTTCCTACCCCCTACAACACTTCTTGGAACCAACGCCTCACTGATGCTGGGATGCGCGCTATGGATGTCGTGGAATTGGCGTTGTGGCGCCTTTTATTGGGTCTTATCAGTCGTTATCACTTTGAGTCCCTCCACCAAACAGTTCCTGTCTCACCCTCTGCAACATATTGAAATACAGCGCTCCACTGTTGCACCGAAGTTGCGTATGAATTTCGTAACAAACACCACGTACACACATAATAATACACGAATACGGGGGGCACAAAAAAAAAGAAGTCACAACTCCGACTCGGCATGGTCAATCAGAAGTTATTCTACAACTTTGACCAAAAACCAACCGATGATGCTTGTAATTGCAGAATCTGAAGTAGGCACATTTGATCTCTATCACAAACATTGCATTAGGTGGCCCTTGCTAACGGACGACACCAGGAAGATTTATCACACAGAACATGTGTAGTAGCTCAGGGAGTCTCACGGGGTCGTCGAGAAAGCCCATGGCTCATGATATACGACGTCTCTGTATATGGCTGGTCAAAAAGCCATTTATGCACTAGTCAGAGCTAAGTGTCTCTAAGAAGCTCATTTACCAGTTATCGATTGAGAATTTAAATGTCTGTGTCGCAAGCTTCAGAATGGCAGCGGGACTATCGTAGCTCCTTGAAGCCCGACGGTGATGACAGATGACGTCATATTCTGGAGACGGTGAACGCAGCGAAGGTGGGCCTGATTCTGCTTATGGGAGGACATCTAAGGAATAATTTGCCGTATAACTCCCAATAACAGCGGCATCCTTTGCGACGAAAAGTTTGATGATATGCGCCATAGGCAAAGTGACTCTTTTTTTTTTTGCCCCCCTGTATACTCGATATCCGTGAGTTGGGGTAGGCGTGTCACCGGAAGTGACGTGCACTTGATATAAGGTATGCGGATAAGCTGTTTCCAACGCACATCGCTGGATATCAGCAAAGCATGCTGGCAACAGCTTATTCCACTTCTATCAGCTTCTATCAAGTACATCTAAGTGCATCATCTCACTTCGCGGGTGACAGCCTTCACACTCCAACTTTCGTGGAGTATTGACTGTACTTAAGCGATCCTATAGGTAATAGATAGGATTGGATTTTCGAAGTGCTTAAAATGAAAATGAAATTTTGTTTCTGTATAAGTTTCTAGTCGCCAGCCCTTTCCCATTGAATTGCCTCAGCGGCGACGTCCAGAAATGGCCTGTTCCGTAGAGGGAATAGACCATGTCCCCTCCGTATTCATTTTCATCAGCTACATCTATCGTATTGCTCTTTTCATTGATGATGCGGGGGGTGCCTAATCTCTGGGACTAATCATTTGTCAGATAGAGGAGACGAGAAGAGCTGGAACAATAGGCGCCCAGCAAAACGAAGAGCGTTGCAGGTGACCACTAAGGTCATTGAGTTGAGTGGTCTAGGAATTGATCATCGAGTGGTCTAGAGAATGATCGCACGCGCAAATTCTCTCGATAACAGTCCATATCCGACGGGTTGGGGGAGGCGGTCCCACGGACTTGCTAGCGTCGCGGCCAGAGCTGCGCCGCGATGGAACGTTGCCGTCCCACGGTAGTTATTACTGGTGAAGACGGGTGTGTCTGAGCACGCCGTCGTGTTGTCTGCACTCTCCCGCATGCACGCATCTCTCCGTATCTCTGCCTTCTTTGGCTGTCTTGCATCGAAGGGGGTCACCGATTAGGACACATAGTCAATCGCCGCCGCTCTTCCGTCTGGGCTCTTGCCACGTCTGCCGATCAATCACGATTTATCAGCTGTTCCAAGGCATTTTCTACTATTCCTAGTTTTACTTGACGCTTCTTCTTCTCGTCCTGGAAAGGTAAGTTGATTTTAATAACGATGCGGTTGGTTTTTGAATACATACTGCAAGATTTTATGTCCATGATAGCTCCATTTTGGTGGCTACTTCTTTTTTTTTTGTAGGTTGTTCCATATTGTCTACTTTTTGCTACTTCACTAGACTTTCTTTCCATCACATTGTCTTTGAGATGTTCCTGTTATTGTGCGGAACACTCGTTGATAATGCTGTGGAATAAGAAGTCATTTTTTGCACCCTTTTTAATGGTTTAACCAACTTTTTTTCCCCAAGTGTTTTATGATTTCTTCTATATTAATTGACCCTCTCTTTATTACGGTGTGATCGACGTCTTCGTTGTTATCGGTACTGCTCTTTGAAACCGTTTCGAGGTCTGAAGTCATTCTGAAACATGGCTGATAATGGTAACCTTGCAGTCGCCATGGTATAAAAGCAACCCAAAGGCAAAAAAGCATGGAATTCTCCGAAAAAAAGCGTTACGAAATTGGAGATGCGACCAATAGGACAACGAAGAGAGAAAAAAAGATCCTACCACCTTGAAATTAACTGCTACAATCTGGTGCGAGAAAAATGCTCCCGACTACTTTACAAAAACTCTTGGGTATCAAGCGCATTCAAAGTAATTAGAGAGTATTCAAAATACTGACTCGATGGGAGTCGCATGAAAGCATTAATCACAAGCAATTTGCATAAAAAGCTTTAGTATGGAACTCACCAGCGAGGAGCGCAATCATGATCACTGCGAGGCTACCATGGAAGCTAGGAACACTTGAAACTAGGAAACGGTGTAAAAGAGTACCTCTGCTAGTAAAGAAGTACATCGAAGACACCGTCCCGGAGAAAAATTGAGCAATAAAAAACATAACAGAAAACACACAAGGAAGCGCGCGCATCTGAGAAACTTTAGAAAAAAGACCATGCATCAGATAACTTCCTACCTCAAAAGAGCGTGGAGAGTGCTATAAACGGTACCTTCAATTTTGTTTGACGCTCTTTTCATGATGCTGCCACTTCAAAGGTTCAAAGGCAGCATCATAAAGAGAGGGTCAATTAATATAGAAGAAATCATAAAACACTTGGGGAAAAAAAGTTGGTTAAACCATTAAAAAGGGTGCAAAAAATGACTTCTTATTCCACAGCATTATCAACGAGTGTTCCGCACAATAACAGGAACATCTCAAAGACAATGTGATGGAAAGAAAGTCTAGTGAAGTAGCAAAAAGTAGACAATATGGAACAACCTACAAAAAAAAGAAGTAGCACCAAAATGGAGCTATCATGGACATAAAATCTTGCAGTATGTATTCAAACCAACCGCATCGTTATTAAAATCAACTTACCTTTCCAGGACGAGAAGAAGAAGCGTCAAATAAAACTAGGAATAGTAGAAAATGCCTTGGAACAGCTGATAAATCGTGATTGATCGGCAGACGTGGCAAGAGCCCAGACGGAAGAGCGGCGTCGCAGTGTCAACCCTTCGATGCAGAGCAAAGAAGGCAGAGATACGGAGAGATGCGTGCATGCGGGAGAGTGCAGACAACACGACGGCGTGCTCAGACACCCGTCTTC